>CM063596.1:8929314-8945348 GCA_032356905.1 Salix exigua
TTTAAAAGGTGAACTGTTGGTTTTGAAATTTGGAATATATAATTTTTAAATTATTTATTTCAGTATTTTAAAATTATTTTGATACATTATTGTCAAAGATATTTATTTTAAAAATATTATTACAATATATTTCTAGACAAAAAATAACAAAAATCCTATCTCTTAGAGTGTGTTTGGCATTGCTTTTGCTTTTGCGATTGAGATTGAAAAAAATCAGTTTCAAAAAAAGTGCTTTTGTTGTGGTTCAAAATAAGCAGTGGAGTGTTTGGTTAAAACTGTGGTTGAGTTGGAGATTGAAAAAAAAGCAGTTTTTGGTGTTTGGTTACCAAGCTTTTCATATTGCTTTTAACTTGTGAAATTACATTAAAATAATATATATATATATATATATATATATAATTTTTGTAAATTTAATAATTTTTGACATCAACACATCAAATTTATCTAAAAATACAAAAACAATTAATTTGAAATAAAAAAATAAAAAAATTTAAATTTTTTTCAAAAAACTCTCCCAAACACCCCTTTAGAATCACACTCAATTAAAAGTTGAACGATAATAAAGATGAGATTGTGTTAACGTTAAGATTGCGTTAACTTTATTACGATAATTATTATTATTATTAATGAATTTAATTTGCATATGTCATTTTTTATAGGAATTTGACTACATTAAATTGAATAATCAAATTTAGAGAAAACATGATTTAATGGTTTTACTGAAATAAAAAACAATCCAACTAACGTATATGAGAGAAAGAAAAACAAAATATATGGAAAATAATAGCTTGAAAAATAATAATAAAATTAAAGATGGAAAATTCTGAATAGTAATAAAGAAAAACCCCAATACCTTTCCTGCTTATTTCACATTTTGTTTTAAAAGTATTTTTTTAAAAATAAATTTTTTTATTGTTTTAAAATTGATATTAAAATTATTTTTTTAAAAAATAAAAAAATAATATTATAATATATTTTTAAATAAAACTGATTTTAAAATGATTTTTAAAAATAAAAATATTATTTTGATGTATTTAAGTACGATAAGAAATCACAATCTCAATCGCAATCGCAATCAAAAAAGCATCAATTTCTAGCTTTTTTTGAATCGGCGTTTTGGATATAATTTGGTGTGGGTCCCACACAAAAAAATACTTATTTTTGTTAACCAAACACCAAATTACGGTGCGATCTGGGAATCGCGCAGATCGCACCGCAATGCCAAACGCCTTCTTAATGCAGTGAAAAGACCGTGACTCAAACGTTGCCCCTGCTCGCGGGCTGTTTCCAGCTAGGTATTCCACGTCATTATCTGCACTATCATCCCTGGAATAAGACAGTTGTCACTATACTTGTCTTCACACACGGCAATTTAGCTCCAGCTTGTCGATTCCATTCAGGTTGTTTTAGTTCTGAAATGTTTTTATTGTTTATATATATATATATATATATATATATATATATAAAAATTATATCAAAAACACAATAAAATATTTTTTTGAATAAAATTATAGGCATGTATAATATTACGAGAATACTATCATCAATCTTGCAATGTCATTATATTCTTTTATTGTTCTGAAATTTTAACATAATATATAAATAAATCAAGACACTCTTCAGTAAAAATTATTTCAATTGAACAATTGAATTAGAATATATGATTGGTATAATAAAATTATTTATTATTTAAAAAAACATATTATTTAACCAAAATAAAATTAACTAAATAAAACCAGAATATTCCAACCGAAATACATGCAAAATTTCAAAAATAGAACTAAATTTTAAAAGAGATAGAACTTAGTTTAGCTGATACTTTATGCGCTGTCGATGGTCTTGTCACAGTGCCTTAGGAACCAGGATACTGTTCTTTCATCGGCTTCAAAACAAGAAATAAACTGGCCCAGCTCTTTAAAGTGATCGAGGACTCGGGTCATCTCAAGTCATCCATGTAAAGTTGCATGACAGGAAGGCGCAAAAAGAAGGGGAAAATATCAGGGATACTGGAGCTTTGACATCGGCCATGCATTCCATTATTATTTTTAGGCGGTAAAAAAACTTGTTTCTAATAAATTATAATTTTATTAATTAAATATTAAAATAAATAATTATGACATGAATAAAATCAATCAAATTTGCGCTGGTTGTTATGTATAATGCTTAATATTATAGGAATGGTTATTTTTACGACAGGCTATAAGGAAGTTAAACGGGCTTGAGGAACGTCTGCCCAGAAATTGAAAAGAAAACAGGAAGGAAAGGGTGCAAAATATCACTAAATTATAAAGCTGCATCTGCTTTGAAAGCAGAAATGGGTTTACATTATTCATTATGATTCATACGACAGAATAGAAGCAGATTAATTAGGAGAAGTATGTGTACATAGATAGGAGCAGCCATCAAGCAAATCAAGAGACTGTCTTAAAGGAGGGATCCATTTAAAGCCGCAGCTTATGCTTGCCCGGTATAAGGGCACCATATGTTATAGGTGCAGCAGCTGGAGCCATTGATTGTTGATCAGATGTCAACGATGAACTTGAAAAACCACCCTTCCTACAAGGAATATAGTTGAGTGATCTCTCATTGGGACAAGGCCTGGGTGTAGAGAAGAATTTGGCACATTCAGCTGCTGATCTCTGACCAGGAAGACCCAGAATGCAATTCATTCTAATATCAAGAGTCTTTTTCTTTATCAATTTCATGCACTTGGGTCCGACCTGAGTGAAATAGTTGTGTGAGAGAGACAAGTTTGTTAATCTAGGCAGGTCGCACACCATCTCCGGCACCGGCCCGTAAAATTCATTCACGGCCAAATTCAGGCTGTCCATCTTTTCCAGGCATGCGAATGAATGGGGTATAGGGCCAGTCAACTTGTTGCCGCCCACATCAAACACGACAGCCTTGTTCAAATTGCCAATCTCGTATGGCAAGCACCCTACGAGTTCATTGTTCAAGAAAAGCACTTCAAGAAGGTTTCGGGCACTGCCGACACTTCTTGGAATGGGACCGCTGAACTTGTTGTTGGCAAGAGTGAGATAAAGGGCAGGTGTGGAGCCGAGATTTGCTGGAAGCTGCTGTGAGAATTTGTTGTTGTTGAGGAAAAGCACATCTAGGTCTAAGTTGAAGACTTCAGCTCGAACTGGCCCTGAAAATTTGTTGAACCTGATGTCTAAAAAGGTTAAGTTGGTGGCTTGAAGAACAGACTTAGGGAATTCACCAGAGTAGTTGTTGTTGCTGATATCGAGCTCAAAAAGGTAACGGATTCTGGAAGGGCTAATATCCAGTGACAATTCACCATTGAAGTTGTTGGTGTTTGCATGATAGATGCACACGTCCCGCAACTCATCGAGGAAACCTTTGAGCTGAAGTTTTGGGCCACCAAAATTGTAGCCATTGAAATCTGCCGCTGCAAGGGCTGTCACTTTCTGGTCAGGTACAGTTGCACATTTAAAGCCCGGATAATTACAGACATCCTTTCCCATCCATTTGTCTGTAATTTTCATGGGGTCAATAGTAATTAATTTCTTGAATCTCTTAATTATGAAAAAGTCTCTTCTTATGTTGGCGCTCGCAAACCCGCTTGAAGATGGCGGTGACGGAGGCCGAGGGGGACGACGTGGGGTAGGAGGCGGAGGTGGAGGTGGAGGTGGAGGCGGAGGTGGAGGTGGAGGAGGTGGAGGAGGTGGAGGGGGATGTGGCGGAGGGGGAGGCGGTGGACAAGGGGGCGGCGGAGGGGGAGGACAATCTTCATACTCGGGAGAAGGGGCAGGAGAATATCCACCCCCACCCCCACCTATGATTATTTCCAAAGCCTCCCTCTCCCTCTCTGTCCCGCCTACCGCATTATAATGCAAGCATGAATGAAAAATGAGAGTGAAAACTAGAATTGAAGAGCAGAATGAGACGGTCCCCATCTATACCACCCGTAGGTTCCTGGGCTTGAGAGAGTAATGAAAATAGAGACATATATATAGTAGTATAAGGAGGGTCGAGGTGGACCATGAGTAGGGAAGCCAAGATTCACGGGCACACAAAATGTTCAAAAGAAAACTTGTCTTGGGATGGGACTGTAGGGATCATCTCATATTCAGCTGATACGCCTTTCTGTATTTCTGTTTGCCACTCCATCACTCTGAATCTGACCTTATGGTTCGATTTACAGTGCCATCGCTCGTGGCCATGGAAAGAGCTGGCGAGAAGAAAAAGTAATCACAGTGATTTCCCAATTGGTTACATTGCTTATGCATTCAAGCATTCGAATTTCCAATGCACCTTCACTTCAGTAAGAAACTTTTGATCTTATCTGCTGCTGAAGATGAAGCCGCGGCGGCGGCGGCGGCGGCATTAAATTGATTTTTTAACTCGATGATCGCATCTTTACACGATTGGGGACAGCGTCTTCTTCAGTTATTGGAATTCATCTGTCGTGACACGGGAGTCTTTATCTTGTGTGTACTATTCTTGATAAATTTGACTTTTCTTCACTTATCTTCGACCATAGGTTTCTTTGCTGCTCATCGGAATTGATAGATTGTCGAAGTTTGTGGTCTCTGATTAAAGCTGAAGAGAGCATTTGCACATGGGTTTAATAGACAGCCACCACCCGGAGTCATCTACCCCCCGTCATCCTTCACCAACAAGTCAAATATCAGAAGACCTGTAAAGTTTTAAAAGTTGCGTATTGATGTAACGAGAAGGCGATATTTTTCGAAAAAGTTTAATTTGTTCTTTTTTGTTTTAAATCATTTTGAAATCATGATATAAAAAATAAAAGATGAATTTTTAATTAAAAATAAATAAACAGTAAACAATTTAAATACAGCATGTGAAGGTAGATGGACCATCCGCATGTCACCTAGCATTTGTCCCGTTGCATTTTATTTATAATACCCTCAATCATAGAGCTGTAAATGAGCTTTATATATAAAAAAAGGAGCAAATCCCTGCTGTTTCCTCGTCTGGCCCCTTCAATTCGGCACTTAACATTCCCACCCCACAGTCAGAATTATTGAATGCTTCCCTCGTGTATCCCACTCGAGGATAAGAAAAGACCATGGAATGGCATAGTGATGGACGGTTCAGCTTCTCTCTGATATTATTTTGAAACGATAACCTTTGGCGTCTCTCTCCCTCTTGATAGTGTAAGTAAAGTTATATTTAAAAATATTTTTTATTTAGAAATAATTTAAAATAATATTTTTATTGAGATCATGTTAACACCATCTATAAGAGTTAGAATTAGGGCTGCGTTGCAGCTCTTTTACACTTTTTCATTATTTCTCGAGTGAAAAAACATTTAATAATTTCATTTTTAAATACAAATATTTTTATAAATATAAATATATATATATATATATATATATATATATAATATATATATATATATATATATTTATGTATGTATGTATTTAATTACCATCATATTTATATATAATAAACATAATATAAAGATTCAGTTTTTTTAATAATATACTATAATTTTTAATTTATGTAAAAAAAATAATATTCTATTATCATGAATATTAAAATGACTATAATAAATTTTTATTTTGACTTTTCTAATAAAAAAAAAGTAGCTTTAATCTTGATGTTTTTGTTCTTAAAAATCATCTTTGCTCCTAGTAAATGAACATAATTTTCTAGTTTTTCATAAAAGTAAATTTTTTTGTTAGTGCATGTGCTCGTGCTTTGGAAAATTTGAAATTCATTAACTAAAATCAGCATTTTTTTTTTATTTGATGAAATAATCATTTGAATAAACTAATATATTTTAAATTCTCAACAAAACGCTGCGCGACAGCACTTTTCTTGCTTCATGTAAAATACAAAACAGTGGAATAAAATGCAATTTCTGAAAAAAATTGGTATTATATATAATGAATTGTTATCGCCAACGTGAGTGCAACCCAGTCTATTTTAATTATTTAAAAAGGGCCTCGGCTCTTCAGAGGACCCACCAAGCACACATGCAGAGGGCACTTTAGTTTCTCAATACTAGCGGTTCAAGTTAGTCTCAAGCCCATAACAATATGGACCCATCGCCGGTTCTTAAGCCCACGTTTTCCTAGAAACGTACCTCCTCATTTCGGGCCGTGAATCTCTGAGTTGAGAGGTCCAACAAGCGTCAACTGAACCTTTATTGCCAGGGCCACTCTTTCCCAGGTTAACAACCCAACTAGTCAGAAAAACGACTGTGACGAAGACAAGAATCTTAAATTAGTCAGAAACACGATTATAACGACGACAAGAATCTTAACACGCTAGTTCACCACAAATCCAATTGGACCGATATATGCTCACATGTAAACTTGTTAGACAAGAAAAAGGAAATTTCCTGGATATGAGAGTCAAACTTGAAGTATATATTATATGGTGCAGTTCAAGAAAGAAGAAAGCCAACCTCAAAGAAGATAAGAACAGCACAAGAAAATTCAAAAGTAAGACTTTTCCTTCTGCACAATAAGTCTTTAAGAGATTAAAAAAATCAGAGAAAGCAATAATTTATGAAGAAAACGAGCAAACTAAAATATAATACACCCAGTTTCAATGACGTCAGTATTTTCTTCTTACAGTACTGATCTGGGGAAGGAGGGGAGGGGTGGTTGCGAGTTTTCTCACTTGCTTGGATGCCAAGTTTGATTCCCAAATAGTCCCAATCAGAGAAAGTCTTTATCATGTTTTCCTTGACCAGCAACTGTGCCCCTGTTTTCTAAGATAATTTGTAAGTATTTGAACGAAAGAGAGAACCTTTTTACATATTTTAAGCCTGGCATTCTTCTCTGTTATATTTCTTAAGGTACAATCTCGAACCACAGACTAGAGCAAGATCGAGAATTTTCCCAGGAAAAATAAACCTATCAACCAACAGATAAATTATTGTTCTGTTTATCTGTGCATCCCCCAATTTCCCAGCCATTAGCACACCACTGATCATCAGCCGATAATCTGTCTTACCAGACCGCATGGATTCGATTCCATATCAGCTTCATATACTATTTTTCCCATATATGGCTCATGGCCACATGATCCCGACAGTAGACATGGCAAGATTATTTGCCAGGCGTGGAGTGAAAGCAACCATCGTTTCCACTCCTCTTAACGCACCCCTCTTCTCTAAAACTATTGAGAGAGATGGACAACTGGGTCTTGATATCAGTATTCACACTATAAAATTCCCTTCTGTGGAAGCTGGGCTGCCAGAAGGATGTGAGAACCTAAGCTCTCTTACCTCGCCTGACATGCTTCCGAATTTCTTAAAGGCCATCGGCATGCTTCAGCAACCGCTTGAAAAGCTCCTCGAAGAATGCCATCCTAGTTGCTTGTGGCAGACATGGTGTTTCCATGGGCTACAGAAGCTGCAAACAAGCTCGGGATTCCAAGGCTGTATTTCAATGGAACTGGTTTTTTTCCTATGTGTGTCTTCGATTCCATAAAGCGCTATGAACCTCACAAAGGAGTAGATTCAGATTTCGAACCATTCGTGGTGCCTGGCTTACCAGATCAGATAAAGCTGACAAGATCACAACTGCCAACTTTTATTAGAGAGAGAACTGAGAATGAACTTACAAAGCTGATGGATGAAATCTCAGAGTCAATTGTGAAAAGCTACGGAATCATCACGAACAGTTTTGTTGAGCTGGAACCAGCTTATTCAGAGCATTACAGGATGGAAATAAAAAGGAAAACATGGCATGTTGGGCCGCTGTCCCTTTGCGACAGGGACATGAAAGACAAGGCAGAAAGAGGTAACCTGTCCTCCATTGATGAACTTGAATGTATTAGATGGCTGGCCAGGAAGAACCCCAACTCAGTTCTGTATATATGTTTTGGAAGCTTCTTCAACCATCCCGCTGCTCAGTTACTTGAGCTTGCCATGGCCCTGGAAGCTTCTGGGCAGAATTTCATCTGGGTTGTGAGAGAGAGAAAGCAAACGAAGCTTGCAGAAAAGGAGGAGTGGTTGCCTGAAGGATTTGAGAAAAGGATGGAAGGGAAGGGCTTGATCATATCGGGGTGGGCACCCCAGGTGCTGGTCCTTGACCATGAAGCTGTTGGAGGGTTCATGACCCACTGTGGCTGGAACTCGACATTGGAGGGAGTGACTGCAGGGGTCCCAATGGTCACATGGCCACTTGGCGCGGAACAGTTTTACAATGAAGCGCTGATTACTGATGTTCTCAAGATAGGAATTGGAGTTGGTTCCTTGGAATGGTCAAGATGTGAACAGAAACTTAAAGTGAGGAAGGAGGACATAGAGAAGGCAATTATTCAGCTGATGGTTGGTGAAGAAGCTGAGGAAAGGAGAAACAGAGCAAAGGTTCTGAAAGAGATGGCGAGGAGAGCTACAGAAGAAGGAGGATCATCTTACTCTGATTTAACTGCATTGCTTGAAGAATTAAGGGACCTTGAGACAAGAAAGCAAGAATGCGCGGCAAATTAACAAGACTGTTTTGCTTTACGATTCTAAAAACTAAAACTGTTAGGGGGGAAGAAAGTATATATACCGTAGAATGCTAAATCTTGCTTGTCAAATATTTAGTTTTTTTTTAAAAAAAAGAGAGAGAGTTCTGCATCCATGCCACAGTCGTGCATGTCTGTGGTTACAATGAGCTGTAGCTTTTATTGATGACTCCGGTGGATATTATTACTAAAGAGCTAAAAGAGCTCGGACTCCTACTGTTCCTCTTGACTCGGGCGCATTATGGACTGGACTTTTATCATCCGTGCGTCGTGCGAGTTCGTCCATTCTTTTTTTTTCTCTATACACAGGTCATTTTTATGTATTTTTTATGGTGAAATTGACAAATGAGTACCTTTGGCCGAGCTGTTCTCCGCGCGCTGCCAACATAGGCCCGCGCGAGTTCAAACCGCCTAGGAAGCAAATTTGTTTTGTTTTTTTTTATAAAAAAGGGTTTTTTTTGTTAAAAAAAAGGGATTGTGTTTTTTTTTTTTACAAATCTGATTTGTTTTTTTAACAAAAAAAATGGTTGTTATTTTTTTTTAACAAATCTGATTTGGTTTTCTTTAGGAACTTTTTTTTTATATAAAAAACGGGTTTTTTTTATTAAAATTATTGGTTGGTTGGTTTTTTACAAAAAACAAGAATTTTTTTATAACTGAAGTGTCCAGACCAACTTATACGCACAACGACTAATCTTTGGATCCATTTTTTTTGATATTTTTTTCTCTATTTTGTTTTGCCAATTATATATTTGTTTTTCTTAATCGAGGTGTCTGGGTCAGCTTACACGTACCACGATTGTTTCTTTCCAAGTATATATATTTTTTCCTTGCCACCTGAGCGCGCTACGAATAATCCCTCGCTCATTTTTTCATAATATTTTTTCCTATTTGTTTTTCCTACTTATACATTTTTTTTATATATAATCAGGGTGTCCGGATTAGCTTGCACACACTATGACTATTATTATTTTATAGAATATCTAAAGGAGATCGCAATTCCAAAAAGTTATGAATATATATATATTTTAAGACGCTTATATGAAATAAATAGCAAAATATATAATCAGTCTAACATATTTATCAGAGAAAAAATTACAACTAATTATTATCATTAATTGTAAGGCGTTAATATGAAATAAATAGAAAAATATATAATTAGTCTAATATATTTATAAGAAAAAAATAACGAATAATAATAATAATAATAATAATAATAATAATTATTATTATTATTATTAATGTCTTATCTACAATAATTAGAAATTCGAACACCTAATAATATTTTTTTACAAAAAGATATTAAAAAATAAAATAAATGGCAAAACAAAAAAAACTATTATTAGATCTTAAAAAATTATCTGACTTGAAGAATAAATAAAAAGAAAAAAAAGAATAATTACAACGAAAGCTAAACACAAAATGGATCGTTGACTGTAGCTAACAACTATTCACGCAAACACAAAGCATTGTGGACTGAATATTAGATCCACTGCTTCGCGCCTACATGAGCTCGGGTTTTTTTTTTCCAAAAAAAAGCTTCTTTGTTTTTATTTGTAGAGTTAAAATGAAAAAAAAAATTAGTTGTGGCCGAGTGGTTCCCTGTGCGTTGAGCGCATAGGAGTTTGAACCATTCCGCCAACAAAACTTAATTTGGTTTCTTCTTCTTCTAAAATTCGAGTTTATTTTTTTCTTCTAAAATCCTAATTTTGGAAAATTATTGTTTGGAAATTTTTTCTGTTTTTTTTTTTAAATAGGTTGTCAGTGACAACTTACGCGTCCCATGACTAATCTTCAGATCCATTTTTCTTTCCTTTTTTGTTTCCACTTATACATTTTTTCCCTTTTTTTGTTTCCACATATACATTTTTTTCTCATTACCGGGGTGTCCGGGTTAGTTTATGCGAACCATGATTTTTTTTCTCATTATTGTTTAAAAAAATGATCCCCCCTTGCACTTTCTTTTGTAACCGTGCTTCTTTTTTTTTAATAGTTATTTTCATTGTTCAATACTGCTTGAAAATGTGTTTTCCATGTTTTTATTTTAGCTTGTTTTTTTTTTCTTTTAAACCAGAGTATCCGCTGCAGCATATAGGCACCGACTAATCTTTGGATTCATTTATTATTATTATTTTCTTCCATATTTTTTATTGTCACTTATACTTTTTTTTTATGACCGGGGTGTCAGGGTTAGTTTACGCGCACCATGATTTTTTCTCATTACTATTTAAAAAGATGTTTTCCCCTTGCACTTTTTTTAGAACCAGGGTGTCCATGTCAGTTTTTTTTCTTTAAATCAGGCTTCTTTTGTTGTGTTTTTTTTAACCAGGATATCCGTGCAAGTTACGTGCATCACGACTAATCTCATTACAATTTTTTTTCTCATTACTGTTTGAAAAGGTGATTTCTTTTTTGTATAAAATTTGGCTTCTGTTTTTTTATAACGGGGTGCTCGGGCTAGCTTACATGCAACACGGTTAATTTCTTGACTCATATTTTTAATACATTTTTTCCCTTTTTTTCCAATTATATTTTTTGTGGTGTTTTTTTTATAATCGGAGTGCCCAGGTCAACTTACGAGCACCACAATTTTTTTTCCATGTATAATTTTTTTTTATCTCTAGATCCATTTTTTCTTACATTTTTTTCTCATTTATACATTTTTTTTTCATAATTGTGGTGTTCGAGCCACCTTACATGCACCATGATTTTTTTTCCATGTATATATCTTTTTTATAGCCAAGGTGTCTATGACAGCTTATGCATGCCATGAATAATCTCTGGAACCAATTTTTTTAACATGTTTTTTCTTTTTCCCCCCTTATATTTTTTTTATAACTATGGTGTATAAGTAATCTTACGGGCACCACGACTATTATTTTATAGAATGACTAAAAGAGATTACAATTTCAAACATTAATAATAAACATAAAATATTTTTTTATCAATTATAATTTTATTAATAAAATATTCAAATAACAAAATACAACACGTATAAAATCAATCAGTTTCCAACATAAATAAAAAAAACCAACGCATCGTGCGAGCAAATTCGCTCATGAAATCTAAACAAATAACTTGAGTTGAAATGTGGTGGCTTGTTTCCTGTTCAAAACGATAACCCTTGACTAGAATTCACATATCCTGACATTACATTACTCATGAAATCACTTGAAACTTAAATACGCAGAACAACATGAAAAAATAATAATTTCTAATAAATAAAGGTTTAAATAAGCAAGAAAAAAAAATCTTAGATGAGAGGTATTAGTTGAAACACAGATTTAATTTTTTAAGACACATATAAATCATTGTACAAAGCGAAACTATGATCTTTCTCATAATTTACTATAAAATAAATAAGGTATTAGTTGAAACACAAATTTATTTTTTTAAGACATATATAAATCATTGTACAAAGCGAAACTATGATCTTTCTCATAATTTACTATAAAATAAATAAGGTATTAGTTGAAACACAAATTTAATTTTTTAAGACATATAAATCATTGTACAAAGCGAAACTGTGATATTTCTCATAATTTACTATAAAATAAATAAGGTATTAGTTGAAACACAAATTTAATTTTTTAAGACGTATATAAATCATTGTACAAAGCGAAACTGTGATCTTTCTCATAATTTACTATAAAATAAATAACATTTTGTTTGGGCAATCGAGCTTTTTCTCTCCCCAATTAGATTTAATTATGCCTAAATTGATAGGCGGTTGCTTTTGATTTGTTAAGAAAATGCAAGATAAAAAGATAGTGGATCGAAGTTAAAAATGAAAGATTTAAATAGGACAAATATTGTAGCAATTGCTGTCAGTGCATTGACCTGCATATCATTCTTTATTTTATAGACAGTATACAAGAAGAGTCTATACAAGGCAATTGATCTAATTAAGGTTGTAACCTTCTACATTTACATTCGGTATTATGTGCATTCATAGCTGCGATCTTCAGCATTCTTGTTAAGGAACAATAACGCAAGGTGAGCATTATTGCCAAATCTGTCTCTGTAACGGCTAGCTAAGATTCAGTTCTCTGTGATTATTTCCTTGCTTAACATCCCCCATAAGCGAATGGGGAGATCACAAAACATGAGTTTGTCTTTCAACAGCTGAAACCGAGAGGATGTTAATCCTTTGGTGAAGATGTCAGCTACTTGATCAAACGTGGAGATGTACTACACTTGAACATCTTTGTTCTGTATTTTCTCACGAATAAAGTGGAAATCTATCTCAATGTGTTTGGTGCGAGTGTGGTAAACTGGATTGGTTGCAAGGGCAATTGCACTCTGATTATCGCACCAGACTGTGGGAGGAATATGAAGGGATATATGAAGATCCTTTAGTAACATTCGAATCCAATACAATTCAGCAACAACCATGGCTAATGCCCGGTACTCTGTCTTTGTGCTTGATCGTGAGACAACTTTCTGTTTCTTTGCACACCAAGAGACTAAGCATGGACCTAGGAAAACACTATACCCTGTAGTGGATCGCCGATCAGTAACATCCCCTGCCCGATCGGAGTCGCAGTAAGCATGAAGACTGAGAGAGCCTTTGGTGAAATACAATCCATGATCCATCGTGCCCTTAAGATACCGTAATACACGTTTTGCATCTTTCCAGTGTGCAGCAGTGGGGGAGTGGAGATGTTGACAGAGCTGATTTACTGAGTAAGAAATTTCAGGTCTTGTTAGGGTACAGTACTGGAGAGACCCAACAATTTGTCTATAGGCTGTAATGTCATGGATGGGTTCATCAACCCCTGCACTCCTCTTACTGCCTGAAACACACGGTGCTGAGTATGGTTTTGCACCCATCATTCGTGCACGATGAAGTACATCAAGAATATATTTACTTTGTCTAAGATGTAATCCATGAGCATCTCGAAATGCTTCAATGCCCAGAAAATATCCAAGCTCACCAAGGTCTTTGAGAGCAAATTCATTCTTCAACTGTGCAGTGAGGATTGCAAGAAAGCTAGGACAGGATCCTGTTATAAGTAGATCGTCCATATAAATAAGAACAAAAACATGAATTTTCCCACAGTGATATGTAAACAATGAATTGTCAACTGAGGAACCCGCAAATCATTGTAGCAATTGCTGTCAGTGCATTGACCTGCATATCATTCTTTATTTTATAGACAGTATACAAGAAGAGTCTATACAAGGCAATTGATCTAATTAAGGTTGCAACCTTCTACATTTAGATTCAGTATTATGTGCATTCATAGCTGCGATCTTCAACATTCTTGTTAAGGAACAATAACGCAAGGTGAGCATTATTGCCAAATCTGTCTCTGTAACGGCTAGCTAAGATTCAGTTCTCTGTGATTATCTCTGATACCATGAAAGATTTAGAGAGGAAAAATATTGTAGCAATTGCTGTCAGTGCATTGACCTGCATATCATTCTTTATTTTATAGACAGTATACAAGGAGAGTCTATACAAGGCAATTGATCTAATTAAGGTTGTAACCTTCTACATTTACATTCGGTATTATGTGCACTCATAGCTGTGATCTTCAGCATTCTTGTTAAGAAACAATAACGCAAGGTGAACATTATTGCCAAATTTGTCTATGTAACGGCTAGCTAAGATTCAGTTCTCTGTGATTATTTCCTTGCTTAACAAAAAAGACAAGGATAAAGTGGCAATTTAAAAGTTTGCTTGAAAAGTTTAGTTTAGTTCTCAAACTTTTCAATTTCTACATTTTTTTATCCTTATAGTTTTGTAAAATTCAATTATGGTCCAAAGATTTATTTTTATTATTTTTATCCATGATTTGAGAAAGAAAGTAGAGTCATCAAATTTAAGTGGAAAAGAGAAAAAATAGATTGACCCTGGATTCCAATAAAAAAGAGAAAAACTTAGTTGACGTTGATTTCGACCATGAAAATTATGACTCTTGAAGTTAATAAGTTTCATTCAAGAGATTTCATTAAGAAGTTTTTTGTTCTCCGTGTTGCCTAAAATATTAGATATGAGCTCAGTTATATTGTTAGCCAAACATTTTAATTTTAATTATGAATCGCAGTTAAAAATAATTTATTTTAAATATATAAAAAGACATATATAAAAAGATGATGATGGATGGTTAAACTTCTCTCTGAAATTAATCAATAAAAAAATAACAGAGCAATAATTTAGGGAAAATATGTCTAGCAACAAAAGTGTAGAAAGAGATAGAAAAAGAAAGGAGCAGTAAAGTTAGCAGCCATTATTTTAAAAAATGATCTTTTTTTTAGTGTTTTTTATTTTTTTATATCAGCCTAGACCAAATGACAGTAAATAAACATAATATAAGGATTCAGTTTTTTTAATAATATACTATAATTTTTAATTTATGTAAAAAAATTAATATTCTATTATCATGAATATTAAAATGACTACAATAAATTTTTATTTTGACTTTTCTAATAAAAAAGTAGCTATAATCTTGATGCTTTTTTTTTTTTAAATCATCTTTGTTCCTTGTAAATGAACATAATTTTCTAGTTTTTCATAAAAGTAAATTTTTTTGTTAGTGCATGTGCTCGTGCTTTGGAAAATTTGAAATTCATTAACTAAAATCAGCATTTTTTTTTTATTTGATGAAATAATCATTTGAATAAACTAATATATTTTAAATTCTCAACAAAACGATACGCGACAACGACTTTTCTTGCTTCATGTAAAATATAGAACAGTGGAATAAAATGCAATTTCTGAAAAAATTGGTATTATATATAATGAATTGTTATCTCCAACGTGAGAGCAACCTAGTCTATTTTAATTATTTAAAAGGGCCTCGGCTCTTGAGAGGACCCACCATGCACACATGCAGAGGGCACTTTATTTTCTCAATACTAGCGGTTCAAGTTAGTCTCAAGCCCATACAAATATGGACCCATCGCCGGTTCTTAAAGGCCCACGTTTTCATCGAAACGCACCTCCTCATTTCGGGCCGTGAATCTCCGAGTTGAGAGGTCCAACAAGCGCCAATCGAACCTTTATTGCCAGGGCCACTCTTTCCCAGGTCAACAACCCAACTAGTCAGAAAAACCATGCTTATTGGTTCCGTTCCGTTCGGCCGAAGCGGACGGAACGCCTGCTCTGTTCGCAGAATCCGAACAAAACGGCGCCGCTTTGTTCCGGTAAAATTCCGGACAAGACCGGTAATTCGGCCGAATCCGCCGAACGCCCTGACATCGCACGGGCGTTCGCTCCGATGACGGATCAAAACGACGTCGTTTACATAAGTAAGAAACGACGTCGTTTAGCCATTAATTCCCTTTCTTCTTCCCGCTCCCACTCTCCCAGACCAGACGACGAATTTCCCCCAATTTCCCCCAATCTACTCCCGAGTTCTCTTCTCTCAAATTAATCCACAAAATCCCTTGTTTTCGATTCATAATCCAGAAATCCCTCACTTGAAAAGCTCAATTTGTAATCCTCAACCCCTAAATCAGCTCAATTTCTGAAACCCTAAATCTAAAATCAAAATCACGGCGGCATAATTTCTTCCACACGGCGGCGCAATTTCTTCCACACGGCGGCACAAAATCTTCAGTAGTTC
>CM063596.1:8945848-9040615 GCA_032356905.1 Salix exigua
GAGGGGCTTTATTCCCACTGTACAACCTGTTATTCTCACTACCATTTTCATTGTGATTAATTAATGTGTCCGTATTGTATAATTCATTTTTTTTAAAACCCCTTTTTATATTGCTTAGAAAATGAAAACAGAAAAAACCCATATTTTAATAATGTTTTTTTTATACTCTCTGGTTTATTTGTCCATATTTTTTTATTTTGTTGTCCGATGCTTGTTTCGTCACATCATGTAGTTTTTTTTATATTACACCCCTTATTAAAACTATATATATATATATATATTTATTTATGTTTCTTAATCTCTATGGAAAGTCAAAACAGACAAGCAAACTGACATTACCAGAAGACTGGAGCAACCTTATGTGATTTGTCACCTATAATTAACCGTGTTTCTTAGTATCCGTGAAGAGTTAGAAGGGGACAAACAGTTTAGGGCGAGAGTGCTTTCCAATTATATATATACTAGCCAATCCCCGCGCCTCGTCGCGAACGGTACCATATTTTTTTCAACATAAAAAAATATTAATTGTTTTTTTATAATATATTTTTGGTTAAAATGATAAATTTGTGCAGAATTCCTGTGACGTGCAAGTTTTATATAAAATATATGAATTTTAAATCGATATAAATTTATCTATTTAATAGGTTTCAACGAAATAACCAACATAAAATTATCATCATCATTAAAAAAGTAAGAAAAATATCATCATCATTAAAAAAAATTAATCATATTTTTAAGTAAAATAGAGATCTGTCAAGAGTGGGACTTGAACCCCCAACCTCTCGAATGAAATTTTTGTCTCCTGCCTCATAAACTCGCTCGGCCACCTCGAAAATATATATTAAATTTAATTTTAATGTGGATTCGCTAAAAAGAAATGTGTTGAGAGTGGGATTCGAACTCATGCCCTCGAAGGGGACCTTAATCTGACGCTTTTTAGACCATCTCGCCTACCTCAACAACCGTTTGTTTTTCACGAATATATATATATATATATATATATATATTAATAGTAGATGTTACTGTGGATTAACACAGTAAAACTGGGACGTGTTTTATTGTATAGTTAATATATATATATATATCATGGCGCAGGAAAAACATTGTAGATTACTACAGTGTTTTGTGACAACAGAAAATAACAATAAAAAATTTAAAAATAAAATACATTGTAACTGACATAAATTAAAATTTCAGAACGATAAGTACAAAAAATAAATGAAAAAAATAAAAACAAAATCTAAAAACACAAATACATAAAATATGATTTATTTTTGTCCAAAAAACACACACCAAAAGAATATATATATATATATATATATATATATATATATTATCATGGCGCAGGAAAACACTATAGATTGCTACAGTGTTTTCTGGACCAGAAAATAATAATAAAAATTTTAGGAATAAAATACAATGTAACCGACATAAATTAAAATTTCAAAACGATAAGTACAAAAAATAAAATGAAAAAAATAAAAATAAAATCTAAAAGCACAAATACATAAAATATAGATCATTTTTGTCCAAAAAAATACCAAAAGAATATATATATATATATATATATATAATAATAATAATAATATATTATAATATTAAAATATATATTGGCGTGGGGAACAGTGTTTCCCCACGCCTTTTATATTATAAGTAATATATATAAACTTGTAAAATAGGAAGTGTCATCATGCTTTTTTATTCCTAACATAAACCTTTAATAGTAAGTAATTACATCATAAAACAATACCAAATCATTATTTTGATTTATAATACAAATCTTTGCTATTAACAAATTCAGGTTCGTCATAAAATCTGCAATATCTATCAAATCATACTCTACTTTAATTTTATTTAAAAAATAAAGTTATGAATATCTAAATATAATTAATTTATTGTTTTTATTTAATAAAATGAAAGGTCGCTTTAAAATTTATTATCTTGAAATTTAAGTGAAATATGAGAATCAAATCAAATAAAGTTGTCTTTGCATCTACAATAAATAATGGAGGCAGAATAACATCATGACAAGTAATTAAATTTTGTTTAACACTTGCTAGAACCGTATGCCCATTTATAGAGACAACGAGCACGAGGAAATCTTGATCCAATGCTAATATATACCACAACTGGCATCCTCCCGTCTCACAGATGATCTATTCCTTCTCTGCTTTGGATGAGATATATTCATAGAAAATACTTCGGGTCAAGAAAAATATAGAACTCTTCGATGTGGAGAAAAAAACTAGCCAGCATCGCTAAATTTTAGTGCTCTTTACAGAGCAGTTCATTCTACATATTGCTTCTTCGCTCTTGACATTCTGAAGCATCATTTTAGTATGGTGGTGGAGGATGGGTTCCAAAAAAAGGACCTGAAAAAAACGGTGAAATGATTGTTTTAACATCGTTACCAGGATGAATATCAGTATGTAAAGGAAAGAAATATGCAAATGCACCTCTCAGTTACCTGGAGGATAGTAGGGTGAAGTTTGAGGTGGAGGTGGATATGGTGGGGGAGGATAGTAGGGTGAAGTATGAGGCGGAGGTGGATATGGTGGGGGAGGATAGTAGGGTGAAGTATGAGGCGGAGGTGGAGGTGGTGGTGGACGATATGCTGAAGGTTCTGGGTATGGTGCAGGAGGATATGCAGTAGGCTGAGGTGGTGGATACGCTGAAGGTGGATAAGCTGAATCAGGTGGGCATGACGGATAGGGAGATGGAACTGGGTAGGCTGACGATGGTTGAGCATGAGGCGTTCCATGCGCAGATGGCGGTGCATTGTATAGTGAGACTCCAGGAACAGGGTGCACACATGGTGGTTCTGAAGAAGCATAGCCTGTTGCTGCTTTCTGCAAAAAATAACACAGTTCATTTAGCTTCCACCAGTCAAAATATCTCCGTAAGAGGCAAGGGGTATTTTCAGTATATGTAATAGTAAGATAGCTTACACTGGCATTTTCATAGTGCATTATCAATCTTACTTCTCCAGCATACCTGTGATCGGAGGAAAAAACAAAAGGCAAGCTTAGAAGAGATGTGCTGTAAGACTGACTATCAATAAACTGGGGAAAACACATGAAACCAGTTAATAAATCACACATCATACTCTGGAACAAAAACAATATGTCTGTGTATACATTGTCAATGCCACACCGCAGAATATATAGTTTATTTGATATCTAATACAGGAGCACCAATTCACCTTTATGCTGGTATGACATTAACCTTGCTAATTGGGTAGAAGAATGGAGGGATCGTTAAAATTTCCTATGAAATTATGCTATGAACCAATTCATCTCTGCTCCAATATAATCACTCTATAGTGAAACAGAGAATTGTATTCTTTCAGCCTCAAAATGGAAAAAAAATGTCCTCTCCCAATGAGGGAAGGCAAAATCCTTGTCCTATGTCTGTAACCGAGTGGCCCTTTTTTCTCCATCCTTAGCCTCTCAAAGTTGAAAGCATTCAGATGATGATACCTCACTTAATTGCACGCCATGCAGTGGCCACTGAGAAGAATTTTACCATATAAAAGTTGATAACTGAAGTATAAATTGCTGAAAGCACCAAAATGATCTGCAATTGATTTCTGATATGGCACAACATTACCACAAAATTAAAAGCATAAAACAGCACGTCAATGAACAAAATTTCTCATTTATCTGTAAACATGCAACCTTGAGCGACATCAAATTCAACGTCCAAAACTATCGGTGCCCTCCATTGTTTAAGAATTCCATACTACAATATACCAAAGTGCTTTTAGCTCATTGGTATAGCAAACATATAGTCTCTTGCTCAAGCCCCAACTTTACCAATCCATCGTTAATTCTATATACCATCAGAATCAAAACACATATTTTCAATGGTAGCTTATGGCTCCATTGTACTCAAATAGAAACCACCATTTCAGGATATTGAGACTAAATGCAATTGACTGAACAAAAAAAGCTAGATCAATTCTCCTTCGCCGATATAAAAAAAAAACGCAAATTGAAGTTATAATTACCTTCCAGTTTTAGTTTGAAGTGGAGAAGTTGTATCGTCAAATCCCTGCGAAAGAACTTTCTGCAATTGAATCCTATACACAGATAGGATTAGATTAGATCAAAAGCCAAAGCCAAAAGAGTCAGCTAAAAAAAACAGAATTAGATCAAAAGGTTAAAGAATAATTACTTTCCGTTGCCGATAAAATTATCAGAAGAGAGGGTATTGCTGTTCCAAACACCAACACTTATCTCTCTTAACCCTTCAATTAGTGTAAACATAAACTTCTCTTGGAATGTAGGATTCTTGCCTCCATCTAAAAAGGAAGAAAACAGAAAATCAGTTCTTAACAAAACTTGGAATTAAAGCCAAATTGCGATCTTAAAATCGACTAATACTCCTAGAAGATTCTGTACCTTTGCAGGTTCTTGTGCGACACTTTTGGCTACCATATTCAACACAAACGTAAGGATCTTGTCTTGATATCCATTCAGTGTCTTTCAGTTTAGTACACCCAGCAACTGCATCAAAGAAAAATCTCAAAACGACAATCAATTTCATAAGAAAACAAAAAAAGAAAATAAAGGGTTTGTTTTATCACGTGAAATAAAACAGAATTAAGCAAACAAAATAATAATAATACCAGTGACTTGAAGAAGGTGGCCATGAATACCAGAAATTGACATTGTACAAGAAGAATACGGTTTATAGAGAGAAAAGAACAGATGCTTACACTAACAATTATTGATTTGGTAATGGAAACCTAATAATTGTATAGAGTTTTCTTTATAATGTTTTTGTCGGATCACGAAAAGGAAAAAGGCAAGTCCTGAGGCTGGTAAATGAAGCGCTAATTTTATTAAATTTTATTTTTATTTTTTTTTCTGGAAACGATAAAGCGTTATTTATTTGGTAAATGGGTCGTTAACTGGTTGCTGTGTTTAGTTTTGTTTTCTCAGGCAACAGTTTACGCGCCTTCGTAAATAACACGCTCCTTGTAATTTGCCACGAATTTCCTGCCACCTATTAAATGTCAGTTTCTTCTTTTCTTTTCTTTTCTTTTCTTTTCCTTCAGTGAAAAGAAATTAAAAGAAAAGAAAAGGAAGCGATGACTTTTGTAATTAAAGAAATTAAAGCATTGATTTTTTTTCTCATACAGGAAGATACATCGAATTAAAGATATTGTGCCACAAACGACACGGATGACTCAATTCTCTTAATTAGTCCCTAGCATTCCGGTTGCAAGTGTGTTTAATTTTAAATTCTAATTTTCATTATATTACTTTTAGTTATTTTTTTTAGATTTATACTCACCTCCTTGACCGTTCTTTTTCCCCTTATTTTTACACTTCCAGAAAAATTTACTGGATCCATTTTTTTTTTTGTCTTTGACATGTTTTTTAAATATTATTATAAATTTCTATTTTATTTTAATATTTTATTTATTTATTATTATATATATGATTCGAAAACAACAACACTAATAATAAATTATTCGATTGAAAATGGTTTTGTTTAAAAAAAGTAAATTGATCTTGAATATAATTTTATTATATCTATGATTTTTGTAGCTTTCTATCGTGCATCTATGGACATATTATTTTGAGATTGTTTGTTAAATTGATATAACAATTATAAAATGATTGTTAATAGAATAAAAATATTTACATTAAAGAAAAATAAAAGCTTAAATTAAATAACAATTCCAAATTATTTTTTAAGATAAATAATTGTTTTTATCCTTAAAAAAACTTGAGTACTTGCACCATTAGCATGAACTACTGCTCTTATATGCATGTTAGCTCTGAGCTCCGTACTACGGAATTCTTTTTGCTTGGACTCGGGTTATCATAAAGTGGAGTTGGAGGTTGGTTCTGTAGTTTTGGCGGTCGATCTTTCCGGTGAGTCGGATTCCGTGTTAATCGATCTTTGCTGGTTGATGTCTAGAATCGAGGACACAATTTGACCTTTTACCAACCCTCCAGAGGTCTTTCTTCTTTGCTATTGGCTGCGTTACAGAGGCAGCCCTACCGCATCGCGGTCGTTTAATTTGGGCTTAGGCCCGTTAATTTTTATTCTTCAGGTAAAATTTCCACGAAATTGTTTTCGAGAACAATGAGAAGTTCTTTAAATTTAAATTAGGAACCAAAAGCAGATGAGCTCACAACAATTTCCAGATAATTTGAATCTAATAATGTACAGAGCAGTACTTTTTTTTTCCAACGAAAATAATGAAACAATTCCACTAATTGATGCGCAGGATAATGCACGATTATTGTTGCCTACGGCATGCCTTTCGACTTACAAAAACAATAAGCCAGAGAAAGAACTTGACAAAACATATATGGATTGATCACCGACAGGTACACGTATGACTAGCAAACTGATTATGTACAGATCCTTGCAGGATGACGTCGACGCTCCTCCTTGCTCAATCACTCTCGTAGTCTTCGTCGTCATCTCCAAAGGTAAAGACAGATGCATCAGCAGCCATTGCCTTGAATTCACTATGGGAGTTGGTCGTCTCGAGGCTCGAGAGAGTTCCGCCAGCTTCTTCACTTTTTGGCTGACTAGTGGCGGCGTGTGATTGTTGGGAGCCCATGTTTCCCAGAGATAACTGTTCAGTTGCCTGGGTTAAACTTGCAACTTCACCTGATTTACTATCAGTTCCAGGACTAGGAGCAGGTGTGGCAGCACTTTGTGCCGCCCCTGCAGAGGATGCTTCAGCCTGCTTTTGTTTGGAAGATTTGGATTCATCTGCCTCGCCATCTGAGAAGACATCATCTTTATCATTACTTCCTGGATCTTTAATTTGGTTTGGTGCAGCTGCAGCTGCATCAGCTGATGCAGGAGCGATACTTGAACCTTCTTCCGACTTCTTAACATCAGTTTCGGCATTTGACCTGGTTGAAAAAGAGCCGTCATAATCTACCAGCACAACCTCAACCTGAAATCCTGGGGAAGGCAGTTTCCTCTGCACAAAATATGGGCAGATTATTATGCAGATAGAGAAGGCTAAAATTGATATTGCCAAAGGCACGGTCATTCTCACTCTAGTTAATAAATAAAAAATCTAGCTATTCAGGATTAGTTAATTATTACTGCTAAATGGGTAGGTAATCATTCAAAAAAAAAAGTCCTTTACCTTATCGAACCCATCAATATCACTGGTGTTCAAAACTTTTCTATTCTCTGTAAATGTCGTGTTCAACCAACTGAAATTGCAAAGGAGCATTAGTAAGGCACTTCATTCTATTCTTAAAATCTAAAAAGGAATCCAATCATGAGGGAGGAGACTAGAGAACGGACAAGTAAAAATCCCCTTGACGGTCATGAAAATGAACCTTGAAGTCTCCAGCCACCTCCGTCAGACCAGGCTCTCCTGGCAAAGTAAAGACCATAACCCCTTTCTTGGGAGCACTAAACCAATAATCTTCTGGCTGCACAATGAAAGAAACATTTGTGAAAACTCAAATGGGTAAAAGAATTCAGCAGAGTTCAATGAAGAATTAAAAATTTTTGGGAAGGAAACCAGAGGTCCAGAAGAAAACTTTTAACAGAGTATTGGCATGATACCAATTGCTGCCTTGCACGCAATGAGACCTACCGGCATATCCTTGGTTCTGAGATGCTTTTTCGAGGAGAAGAGAACACCTGCGAATGACAAAGCATTAGAGAAAATCATTTTTTTTTTCTTTTCAATCTCAACGTGGTCTTGGCACTCCTCTTGTACTTGAGTGGCAGGCACACAAATATATGTATTCATTGGGTGAGGGTTGGGTCAGTATAGCTGTCTTTCAGATTCATCAATGATCATTATTAAGAAAGAAATGAATAGAGAAACAAATACAGCTTGTTACAAGCCTATGCAATGTAATCATACATACTAAACATTATAAATATAGGTTACAGAGTTCACAAAAGAAAAAAACCAGATCTGAGAACAAGATCAGATCGATCGATAAGAGCTATATATACACAGATAAAACCATCAAATACAGCAAACCGAGAAAACGACCTATAATAAAATAGGAAGGGAGAAAAAGAGGAATGAAACAAGCAGGAATTGACCCTCTCGCGGTCAAATGGGCTGCCAAGCTAATAAAAAAGGCAAAGGAAGCATAAAACAACGCACCGTTATGATCAGAGATGGTAATAGATGGCCTGATCCAATATGGGCACCTGTGAAGCCGAAATCCCCTGAGCATGCACCTGCATGAATGGTGATGTCAGTAGGTACAAAACACAGATGCTTGAAAGAAACATTGAGCCAGAAGTATACCTACGCCCTGGCTGGTTTTCTCCATTGAAGTATGTTAAGATACGCTCAAAATATTTTACATATCTCTTCACAAAAAGAAAACAAAAAACTTCAGAGAAGTTATATAGAACCTCAGCTAATAGAGGAAGTATCCTCAATGTTCATAAATTTTTGATAAACATGCCATAATTAACTCACAATTTGGCTGGGCAGAACAAGCCCTTTTGCATCAAAACATCTCTTTTGGTTGTAGTAGTCAATAGACTCCTCTGCAGTAGGGAAGAACTGCAGAAAGATGAAAATTAGTCTAAGGTGAAAAACCTCAGGAGTGTAAACATTAGTGTGTCACTCAATGTTCCTTCCAACTCATCTACATTTAGGAACATTTAATATTTCTGACCTTCAAGTACAGAAGAAGGCTAGAAATCATCAGCCCTGTCCTTGCCATTCCAGCCTTACAGTGCACAACCACAACATTCTCAATATCCTCCTTTAACCACAAATAAGCACTTCGACAAAATGATATTATTAGCTGTGTTGGGGGGCAATTGTGGTCATCAAATGGAAAACAAGCCACCTGATGCAAGAGTTTGACATAGCAGATATGAGAATCAACCAAATGGTGTTCATCCACACAGTCCATACCAGGGACAGCCTCAGCTAGATTGAGATTAAATATGAAACGACAACATAGATAACATTATATTCACCTTTCCTTCAAACAATGATGCATCATAAAGCCTTTCAGAACAAAGATTGTACACTTTATACTTGTCCTGCTCATAGAAAGTAAACCAAAGGTAAGACAGAATCTTCCAATACCAGCAATAAAACAAGGATTAAAATCCAACTGCTTCACAAATGGAGAGCTAACTTCAGAACCAAAAAAAAAACTGTTAGCAACATTTTGTACAAAGATATAACTTATAACTACTCATTAGCTGGAGCCAACTTTGAGATAAAAAGGGAGACAAGAAATTAAGATCACACTAGGCAGAATTCAGCATTCTTATCGAGAGGATAAATATCAATGAACGCAACTGTAGCTGAAACTCAGAAGGCATGTTGCATGCATAGAGTGCAAACATCATGCATAGAGCTCTCCTCCATCCAAATCACACATGCATGAGTTTAGTTGATGCGTATGATTCAATGTCATGTTCCAAATTGAGCAGAAAGTGCAGTACATTGTATCCACCAAGACAAGAGCCACTCCCTTTGAAACAGCAAATACAGACTAAATGCAACTATACACTTGAGATTGACCAGTAATCTAACAGCAATGAACAAGCTAAATATCAAATGGACCCACCATGTTACAATTATTGATAAAGAAAAAAAGGAATAGAAGTCATGTGGAAGTACAAAAAATAAATACAGAAAGACGATAACAGCAAATATCACTGAATGTGTTGCCACCTTGTGATGGGTCTCAAAAAACTTGATCACTTCTTCCATATGGTTTCGATAGAACCCCTGCATCAGATAGCTAGATGCATTAACATTGAAGTATTTAGTCAAGACAACATGGCAACTTTATGGTGCAGATTGATCTGCTTACCTCCACATAACCAAAAAACCCGGAGCTCATATCACCAGCAGGAAATCCCATGGCAATTATATTCTCAGTGATATATGTCATATCCAAATCAAAACCTCCTTCCTGAAGAAAAAGATACAGCCAAGGTTACATGATTAGATGTGAAGTTGGAGGTAAAAAAAATCCTTAATTGAAGATAAACATTTTAAAATAAACATAAATTATCCAAGTATGCTTGGATCATGTACGAGAAACTACTATCTTCATTACAAAAAAAATGCAATCAGAGACTTCCTCAAAAAAAGATGTGCTATGCAAATAATAAATAAAGTTAGCCAGCAGAAAAATAAAAAGCATGCACAATTTATTTCATTCCAGAACATTGTATCTCTTTGCAGTGGAATCATTTAAAAAAGAACTGCCATGAAGAAATCATGGAAGCAATACCAACCAATATACAGGAAGAACATGAATGAAGCCAAAAGGAAAGCAATATATGATCCGGTTATACAAAACTAAAACAATATTAGATAAGCCATCATCCTACCTGATATCTTCGCTTGTTTTGAGAGACAGCATGCCGAGCTTTGACCTGTACTGCCTTCACTGCATTCTTAGAAGTATCAACTAACCCCTTAGTAATTGTTCCAAATATACCAGGTTGTGAAGTTGATGAAGCTCCTTCAGGACTATCATCTGCTGCAGGAGATTTAGGAGACAAGCGCAGTCCAAGTCCACTAGTAAAACGTGCAAAGCTTGATCCAGCTTTTCCAGTAGGTGAATCATCTGGCGAGGAAATCAATGGCTGGGGGATTTTCAAACTTTTGGCCCATGATGTTATGCCAGCGGCAGATAGTTTTGATGTTGCATCACTTGTAGAGTTCTTGGGCACAGGATCCGCAGCAGCAGCAGCAGCAGCATGAGGAGGTGGTTGTGTATCAGGAGCATTAACAGATGGCAGTGATGAATCAGCAGTTTCTGAATCCATTCTTGTTCCCAAATGTCTTGATAATTATCGAACGGCAACACTCAAGAAATCAGCATAGGTAGTTGCTATAGTGAGCTACTGCAGGTAAAAAAAATAACATACGAACATCATAAGCAATTACTCCCCTTAACAAAAACAACCATCATAAATAAATACCATGAAAATAATTCCCAGGTAAAATAGCACCAAAGTCCAAATAACTCCGTCTCAACAAAGCATTCCCCTTATTTTTTCCAATCACATACAAATAAAAATCATAAATAAAATAACAGTTGTTCCACTAAAGAAACGTTAATCCCCGCGCAGACACGCTCATCGCAGCTACTCAATACTCTAAGCCCTAAAACAACATTTTCCGGTGGAGGTTCGGAATTTCTACCGCTATCTGACAAGCAAGCATACATCACAAAAATCTAAAATATAAGAGAGCATTGCATCATCGGTATCAGAAACTAGAAATCATTAATATCTGAGGGCTTTAGCTGCTTCCACTCCAATTTAGAGTAAAGAGAGTCATTAGTATCAGATTCAGGCTAACAATACACTGAACCACTCGATAATCGAAAATTAATTATAAAACAAAAATTAATTAATCCACGCAAAAGTGGATTGCAAAAAATTACATTCCAAAGAGAATCGCAGCAATCACACAGTAAAAAAGAGGTGAATTGAATTGAAAATAACAATAGAGGAATTGAGTTCAGCGATTTGAGATCCAAGCAGTTACTGTTACCTGATTGAGATTCGATCAGTGATAACTTGATTAGGGGGAGGGGGAGGGGGAGGGGGGAATTTATAGAGATTGAGAATTTGAGATTATTAGTTAATGAAGGGAAGGAAGTAGTTTGTTGCTGACGTTACTTCACGTGATCCGTTTGGTCAACGGATTAGCAAAAATAGTAAGCGTGACGGTGATTAGCTGATTGCATTTCATTGTGATCCAACGGTAGAAATGGATGGTACCAGGGAAAAAGGTACCGTTCGAAATAATAGTGATAAAAATGTTTATTATTATTATTATTATTATTCTATCATTAGTGATAAGAATGTTTAGGATCGTGAATAAATCAAGAATGAATCCTATTACAGCCCAAAATTAAAATGGAAAAAGGGGTGTTTATCTTAAGAGAATAGCATAAATAGATTTCTTATTCATTATATAAAAAATCATTGTATAGCTTATATTTAAAGTCATAAGTATTAAGTAATAGATAGATAAATATAAAAAACTAGGTGAATCAGATAAGGTCTTTCTTGTTTTATAAGGTAGAAATTCTGAAAAACTTCTGGATGGTTTTCATTTTGTCTGATAATAAGGAAAATAGAAAACATATTTCTAATAAAAATAAAGGTCTCCATTCTTCATTAGTCTATGCATTTTTTAAAAATTATGCAACAAATTATTATTCATTTTATTTTAGCATGCACTGTGTATGTTTTTTCTCTTAATTCTCACGGAATATACCTCGTCCATGTAAAATAAAAATTCTTAAGAATCAATCCTGATCCATCGCCTATTTAATGGTCGGTCACCAAAATCTTGTAATAGCTCAATGGCAAGAACACTTGAAAAGAAACAAATTGGCTACAGTTGGAGCGGATACAAATAAATAAAAGCATGGAATTTTATTAAGAGAAACACAGACAAGAGAGGCTATTTATCTGCTACCCCTTATGATAGATAAATAATAAAAAAAAAAGGTTTTTCATAAAGTAAATGTAATGATTTATTGGCTGATATATTAAATAAACTCAACAGGCCCGCCATCACTGTCATGCGAAGCAGACAAAAGGAGGTAAAGGTCCCCTCGAGCACCTAGGATCTTATCTAATAATTGAAATGGGAAGTGGGAACTGATATTCTATACAATGAAAGCACACAATTATCCATCATAAACGACAACCAGAATTCAAGGGAATGGATATTTGATTATGATATTTACAAAATGGAGACGATCCAATTTTTAGTTCTTAGCCTGCTTCAGCCGCAGGCATTGGAGTTATTCACAAATGATGAAAAACTAGATGGCAAGTTTCTTCGAGGAATAAAGAGGGCCAAAGGTGCACTTTTGAGCTCGGGCAAAGGAAGCATCTCCCCTCCCGGGAGACAGAAATCTCCACTCCTGCAGACCATTAACAGCATCGAAATATCTCAAACAATGCCAAGTCTCTTGCCGGCACGCCTCTTACCACCAAGCTGGCGAGACTGAGTAATTCTAGCAGGCGCTCGAGTCAATGCCTTCACACCAAATGGATTGTTCTTGCCCTGTCGCATATCAGCAAACAGGTTTAAAATTTCAGAAGCTGCCTCCACAAACTCGTTAAAATTGTACTCCAAAGAGCAGATGACAATACTTACCATTCTGCAGGTTCCAGCTTCAAGGTCGCAGACAGGATAATCGTGAGGGCAGCAGCTGTAATGGTCATCGCAGCAGGTTGCGGACTCCAGAGGGCAGCAACCCCATCCGAAGCAATAGTCACCATACTGGTATATGCAGCAGCATGTGCTTCCAGCAGGGCATGAGTAGTAATCATCGCACTCTGAGGAAGGTGGAGGAGGAGGGTTCACTGGAGATGGAGGAGAAGGACCGGGATTCGGGGGGTTCGCACCGTTCTTGGTGGGATATGAAGCTTCCATTGCTATTCCACACTTGCCGGTTTCCGTGCTGGCAACATTACGCTCCATCCTGATGTACCCATTCTCTCCCCATGCAGGACCCCATGAGTTCCTCACGATCCAGTAATCAACACCATTTTCTGTACCATACCCAACAGCAACCACACCATGGTCTAGCTGTGTTCCACATGAACCAGTAAAAACACCCTGAACAAAGAAAGAAACCATGTAATCAATCAATTTGCACAAAGACTACTTAAAATTCATTTTGTGTGAGGTGGTCCCATTCAAAAATTCAAATGTCACTGTAATAACCAGGCTATAAAGGTTAACGAGTTCAAGTTTTTCGGCCTATTATGCATTAGAAACAAGCTATCATACACACAATTCTGATGGTTAAACCTTGATGCCGAAGGCATAAAATTAGGCAGTAAAATAGGGTGCTTACAGACTGGTAGAGTTGAAAATGCCTTCCACCAGCTTCGATGGCAACGCTAACAGGTTGATTTGCCACAGCCTTTCTCAATGACTTCTCGTCATTTTGGGGAACGTCTTCATATCCATCAATTGTAACTACTCTAGCATTTTTCTACAACAGACATAATGATCGAAATCCATTAAGAATATACAGATCTGACCAAAGAACAAACATTACTTTTCTAAAATAGAAAACTTGAGAGGGAAATCGATCCATCACATACCCTGTTTGGGTCACACATGCTATCAATAGCCTTGTAGGGGTAATCTTCTTCGGTATCAATACCGCCATTCTTCACAATAAATTCAAAGGCATAGTCCATGAGACCTCCATTACATCCCTCGTTATATGCTTTATCGCAATCCACCAACTCCTGTTCTGACAGAGATGTCAGGCTACCGGTTACAATCTGGTTTATTCCCTCCACGGCACCAACAGTTGAGAATGCCCAGCAACTCCCTTTGATATATATATAAAAAAACAAACTTTACATTAAAAAAATAGCTAGAGCCACCACAATGCTTTCACAAACTTTGAAGCCACAAGAACAATACACCAAACAGTTTAACCTGTACAAGACATCAAAAATCCCTGATTAACGAAATTTAGTTACCAAATACCAGGATCGGATTGTGAAATTCTTGTCTGATCTTATTTTAAAACCTAAGAATAACATCCATAGAATCAAAGACTTTAAATCATACTAACCAAATCCCTTTTAATCTGACAAGAGAGTAAAAATACAAAACATCTATCCTAAGAAATAACAAACAGACACATAAAAATATCAAATGATAGCGGTAGTTATCACGGTCAAATAAAGAAAATCCCAACTAAGAACATCATTAGAGAAAAACATGACCCTGGTCCCACGCTCGCTATCAAACCCCAAGCCCCCGAAATAAAACAAACACAAAACAAAAATGAGGTTAGAATCCAAGGAAAATCTGGGATAGGATTGTTTCACAGGAAGACATAAGGGGGTTAATCTCGATTTGCAGTCCAGCAACTGATAATGTATATATATTAAAAAAAAAAAAACGAAAACATACCACACTGGCCTTGATCTTTAACAGGGGTAACAGCCCCTTTTTCTCTCCAGTCAACACTCTCCGGCAAATCATCACCGTCCTTGAACAAATACCTCTCACTCTTTGGTGCACCCAACAACCTTCTCTTTTCACCCATCCTCGTACCCAAATAAGCCGCCCGGAACTCCTCATTACTCAAATCTGCAAACTTGTTTAGCCCAAGTTTGTAACTTGGGTTCCCGGCCGAATTATGTTGGTCAACGAATTTAAGATTATCCTTGAAAATTTCAAATCTTTTTTCTTTTTCACCCAGAGCGTTATATGCTTTCCCGTGTTTGACTAGCCACATCTCGTAGAGTCTTAATGTCTCCGTCTCTGTTCTTTCTGGGACTTGGCCATGTTTCAAGTTGTAATCAATTATGGACATGTCTGTGGCTAGACAAACAGAAAGGAGAGAAAACATAGCCAGGAAGGCAAACGATCGATAGAGGGAAGTCATTGTCTTGTGGGTTCTCGGCGTTTGTGTTTGTGTCTGTCTCTGTGTTTTGCGGTGAGTCTCCAGGGACGGGGGTATTTATAGGGTGGGGAAGGGAATTGAAGGGGTCGGAAAAGTGGTGTGGGTACAGGAGATGGGTTGAAGGAAGGTGCGTTGTAATAGGAGGGGATGTATCTTATCCCGCAAGTACGTGGATCTTAGGTGGGTCCTTCTTATATTTGGAGAGTTTGTGGTGTCCACTACTCTTATTTTTGTTTACTTTTTTATTTTTGTTTACTATAATTACGATTTTTCTGTAGACTGTCTTTATACCCTTATAATTCCTTATGCATTTTGCTTTGGTTCTTAAACTTTTTATTATCTCTTTTTTATTATTATTTAAAAAATTCCATTGACACCTGCAACATAAATTATATTCGCTTATTAATTATGTTTTGCAATCTCTCCATCACTCACATCTATACATATATATATATATACACACACATAAAAAACATTATTTATAAATCTATTCAATGATGAGAGATTATTTCCTTATTTATTAAAAAAACATAGTACACTATTAATAATGTTATTAGAGTAATTTTTTATTTTAAATTAATTATTTTTAATATTTTTAGATCATCTAAATGTACTAATATCAAAAATAATTTTTTTAAAAAATAAAAATAATAATATATTTCTAAATTAAAAATAATTTGAAAAATAATTTCAACCCATTTTCAAACATACTAATCATCATTCATTGTCATGCGGCTTATGTTTTATTATTTGACCATTTACGAATCAATTTGTGTGAAAATTATAGGGACGAGACTGAATATTATTGAAATTATAGAGAAATAATGTTGTCCGAAGAAAAAAAGTCAACAGATTAAAATAAGAGTTTTGATATTTTATACATGTGGGGGCATGTGAGGGGTGCTATGAAATAGGGATCAGTAACAAGTTAGACCAGGCCGCGTGTTTTTTACGGGTCTATATTCTGCTGGGGAAGAGTGTCGGGTTTTCCTGGTAGACTGTTTTATTTTAATATTTTTTTTCCAAATTTGCTTTAATTTCTAACCGTAGCAAATTCAATGTTTTTTAATGAGCAATTAAGGGTGATTGAGAGTATACCATGTTGCATTATGATATTGAATAACCTCGATGATCTTATTAACTGAAAAGAGAAGTAGCTTATATACAATACTACATCAGCTACTAACAGTCAACACTAACAGATTGACTAACAGAATGTTCTAACAGAAATTTAAAATTCTACTTAACAGAATATGACAGTTTACTTCTAACACCCTCTCTTAAACTGAATTACATTTCTTTAATCAGTTTATATCATCAACATCACATAATCCCAGACTTCTTCTTAGCTTCAAAAATGACACAGCCTTGAGTGGCTTAGTCATTATGTCTGAAATTTGATCTTGTGTGCTGCAGAACTTCAATTCGACCACCCCATCCTTTGTCAATTCCCTCAAAAAATGGAACCTGACATCAATGTGCTTGCTCCTGCCATGTAGTACTGGGTTCCTTGATAGCTTGATTGCCGAGCTATTATCACAGTATATAGTTGTGCTGCCAGTCTGTGCATGTCCCAGATTTTCCAGAACTCTTCTAATCCACACTCCTTGGCAAGCACATGCAGCAGCAGCAATGAACTCTGCCTCTGTTGTTGAGAGGGTTACTATGGGCTGCTTCTTTGAGGACCATGACACAGGACCTGTTCCTAGGAAGAACACATAACCAGAGGTGCTTTTCCTGTCATCAATGTCCCCTGCGTAGTCACTGTCTGCAAATGCAACCAGCTCTCCTGTGCTTCCCTTCTGATAGCTGATGCCCATTTTGGTGGTGCCTTTCAAGTATCTAAGTATCCTCTTTGCATTTTGTAAATGCAAAAAGGTTGGTTTATCAATATACCTGCTAATTAATCCTACTGCAAATGTTAAATCAGGCCTAGTTGCAGTTAAGTAAAGCAAACTTCCCACCAACTTCTTGTATTCTGTAGTGTCCACGTTTGATCCACTGCCATCATTCCTTGATACTTTGCAGCCAGGGACTATTGGGTTAACAACCGAGTTGCTGTGTTGCATGCCAAACCTTTCCAATACCTCCTGGGCATATTTTTGCTGAGAAATGAAGATTACTTCTGCTATTTGTATGACTTCTATGCCTAGGAAATATTTCATCTTCCCAAGGTCTGTCATTTCGAATTCTTGTTGCATTGATTTCTTGAAGTGCATGAACATTTCTTCATTGTTTCCTGTGAAAATCAGATCATCCACATACAAGCTGACTACCAAAATCCTTCCTTGGTGATCTGTCTTGATGAACAGTGTGTGCTCACAATAGCATTTCTCAAATCCCTCATTGGTAAAGTGTGTTTCAATTCTACTATACCAAGCTCTGGGAGCTTGCTTGAGGCCATACAATGCCTTTCTAAGTCTGTAAACCTTGTTCTCTTCCCCCTTTTTTTCATAGCCTCTCGGTTGTTCCACAAAAATTGCCTCATGTAGCTCACCATGCAAAAATGCACTCTTTACGTCCATTTGAAAAACATCCCAATGCTTGTGAGCTGCCAGTGCTAGGATAATCCTGATTGTATCCCACCTTGCAACTGGTGCAAAGACTTCCTTGTAATCAATTCCTTCCCTTTGAGAGTATCCCTTCACAACTAAGCGAGCTTTATATCTGTCCACAGCTCCCTTTTCGTTTAATTTCGTTTTAAACACCCATTTGACCCCTATTGATTTTGCTCCTTGTGGCAGGTTGGTCAGCTCCCAGGTATTGTTTTTCTCAATTGCTTGTATTTCCATATCCATTGCTTCTCTCCACTTCACCTCTTTACAAGCTTCTTCAAAACTGACTGGATCACCTGCTGCAACAAACATTGCTAGGCCATGTTCTTCTTCTTCTTCTTCAGTCACCTCTTGATTGGTAACATAATCTTGAAGCCACACAGGTCTTCTTCTACTTCTTCCCAATGTAGAGCTTGTTCCTGTGATTTCTACCACTGGTGGATCAGCTGAGTTGTTACTGTCATTAAGAGGGCTAGCTTCACTGTTGCTGACATTAAGAGGGCCTGCTTCATTGGTATTTTGTTCTTCTGTTCCCCTTTCATTTCCAGGAGCAGAATTACCATTTGATGGTGATAATTCTGGAGGCATCATTTCACTTGAATCTCCACCAGTACTGTCACAATGTCCATCCCACGCAAGTATATCCTTTTCACCAGTTTTGCCATCTTTCTGCCAATTCCACTTTTCATTCTCAAAGCATACCACATCCCTGCTAATGACAATCTTTTGTTTCACAGGATTGAAGAGTCTATAGGCCTTCGACTCTTCACTGATTCCCAGCATGATGCACTTCTCACTTTTTGAATCTAGCTTCTTCCTTAGCTCATCAGGTACATGTACATGGGCTATACATCCAAATACACGAAAATTCTTCACACACGGCTTCTTGTCTCCCCATGCTTCTTCAGGAGTAATCCCTTTTACAGCCAAGGTGGGACTCCTGTTAAGGACATACACTGCCCAGTTTGTAGCTTCTGCCCAGAAGACTTTTGGCATTGCTTTTGCTGACAGCATACTCCTCACCAAGTTCATGATTGTTCTATTTCTTCTTTCTGCAACCCCATTTTGTTGGGGTGTGTAAGGGGCAGTGAGTTGCCTCTTTATTCCTTGATTATTGCAGAAATTTGTGAACTCCAGGGAGGTAAACTCACCTCCCCTATCTGTTCTTAAACATCCAAGCATCTCCCCACTTTCTTTCTCAGCAGCCAGCTTAAAGTATTTGAATTTCACTAAAGCTTCAGATTTTTGTACTAAGAAATACACCCACATTTTCCTGCTATAATCATCAACAAAGGTGATCATGTACCTTTTTCCACTGTTGGATTCTGGGGTTATGGGACCACACACATCTGCATGCACTAGTTGTAGTCTTTTTGTTGCTCTCCAAGCATCTTCTTTTGGCATAGGGTCTCGGTGCTGTTTGCCAATCATGCAATTTTCACAATCTTCTACTCTATCACTCAGTAATGGTAAGCCCGTGACCATGTTTTTATGAAACAGAGTCCTTAATCCTTGGCAACTTAGGTGTGCATACCTCTGGTGCCATAATGAATTGATATCTGTGGATGTTGCTTGACAGCAGACTGAGGTTGGAAGAATCACCTTAGCAGGAACAGCAAACATCCTGTTTGCAGACATTTGGGACTTGATGATCAACTTTCCTCTTGGATGATATACTTTGCAGATTCCACCTTCCATATGAACAACCAGATTCTTCTCTTGAAGCTGGCCAATACTGATCAGGTTGTTTCGTAACTCAGGTATGTAATACACTTCTGAAAATACCTGAGTTAGTCCTTCTATAGACAACTTGATACTTCCCTTTCCCATTGCCAGAATCATTGAATTATCCCCCAACCTTACTGTCTGCCTGAAGGTGCTGTCAAAATCGAAAAACCATTCCTTCTGTCCACTCATATGGTTGCTACAACCTGAATCAAGAAACCATGCATTGTTGTTTCTTGGTTGTTTTTCTTTTTGTTCATCATACGCCATCAGTAGCAATTCTTCTTCTTCACTGCATTCTGCATAATTCATACTTCTTTCTCTATTAGGACATTCATATTGAAAATGTCCTAATCTTTGACAGTGATAACATTGAATCTGTGATTTATTGTAGCCTCTGCCCCTGCCTCTACTTCTCCCTCTACTGTTTCCACGAATGCCCCCTCTTCCTTCATATCTGCGTTCATACCTTCCACCCTCTGAATTCATAATCTGCAGGGCATGTTCTTCTTCTATTTTCTGTCCTTGCATCCTTTGTTCGTGAACTAGCAAGCTACTTTGTAATTCGTCTATAGTCATAACCGAGAGGTCATTGGACTCTTCAATAGAACATACAACATAGTTGAATCTTGTTGTCATTGATCTAAGGATTTTCTCAACAATGGTGGTCTGCGTCATTTTCTCTCCATGTGCTTTCATCTTGTTAGCAACAATCAAGGTTCTTGCAAAATATCCATCTACAGTTTCTCCTTCTTTCATAGACAGAAGTTCAAACTCCCTTCTTAGAGCTTGTAATTGGGCACGTTTTACTTTGGTGGAACCTTGATATTTCATCTTCATTGAGTTCCAGATATCCTTTGCAGTGTCTTTATTAAGGATAGTCTCAATAATGGTTCTATCTATTGCTTGAAATAGATAGTTCTTCACCTTTAAATCCTTCAATTTTTCTTCATCCATCACCTTTCTTTGTCCAGCAGTTAATTCCTCTCCTTCAGTGCTGACAGTGATCCCTTTCTCAATCAATCCCCAGTATTCCTTTGATCTAAGGAAGTTTTCCATGAGCATGGACCAATGGTCATAATGTCCATCGAATCTTGGTATGGCTGGCTGCACAAAGCTTCCATTTTCTGTTGCCATGACTGCAGTTTTCTTCTTTTCTATGCAGACACTATTTTCTTCTTTAATGCTTTGTTTCTTTCTTTTTCTTCTACTTTCTTGTTTCAAGAAACTGCGGTTTCTTTAATTTTCTTTAAGAGGCTCTGATACCATGTTGCATTATGATATTGAATAACCTCGATGATCTTATTAACTGAAAAGAGAAGTAGCTTATATACAATACTACATCAGCTACTAACAGTCAACACTAACAGAATGTTCTAACAGAAATTTAAAATTTCTACTTAACAGAATATGACAGTTTACTTCTAACATATACTAGTTTTTGCTTTTAAAAATAATTTTTATTTAAAAATATATTAAAATTATACATTTTTTATTATTATTTTTAATGTAAGCACGTAAAATGATTTGAAAACATTAAAAAAATTATATGAAAGCAAAAAAATAATAATTTTAAAAAAAAATTAAAAATATAATAACAATCAGATTGTAAAGATAATTGGAAAATGACAACCATGTCAAGGGTTAGTTTTATTTTCTATGCTTTATATGCTTTCGATTTTCTAAACAGTTGATTTTTTTTTCTCTGTGCCAGTTAGCTACATGCTCCTATTTGTTTTTATGTTTCATATTAAAAATGATTTTTTTATTAGATTTCAATTATTATTATTTTTCAATTTTTTTATATTATTTTGATATCAAAAATAATATTTAAAAACTGGAAAATAATTTAAAAAATAATTATTGTAACACCTGTATCCCCTGTACATTACTTCACCAGTCGATATTGACATATTATTATTTTTTCACTTGTTACAGTAGTATAACATAATATTTAAAAACTTCATGCATCATGATTTATCAATATGACATGTATAAATACATGAACATGTGTATGTATTCACTTCATGCATCATGATTTATCAGCATGACATGTATAAATGGAATGGAATCCAAAACCCACAGCTGAGGTAAACTTCTAACTTCTAGCCATCCACAAGGTTGCCATGGGCTTCTCACCCAAACGACACCACTTTCCGCCTAATTATTGCCACGTGCCATCACCTCATGTGCCTCGCATTTCGAGCTTCTTTTTTATTATAAAAAAGGCAAGTCAAGATTAAACAGCGGAGCAGAAACAGGGCGCACATGCTCTTCATTTCCCGACGAATCACAACCGCCGCTTGAGCTGTTTCATAATTTGGCAATGATTTATTTTTAAAATGTCTTTTTTAAAATATATATTTAAACCACAACCACCGCTGAGCTTCGTTTTTTCCTCAAACGCTTCTAATAAGAAAATTCCAACGTCCGATGATTATCCAGCAATGGCCGAGAAGAAACTGTCACCTCTAATGATAACCGGACACGAGAAACGATCGAATTTTTCTCCAGATTGCGAGATGATTGGGATGGTTGCGTGACCAGGTTTGGGCATTATTTTCCCATATTCTATTTCAATTCTTGTTTTACCCTCGTCATCTTGTTTACAGGTTCAGATATGCATTGTACCTTAAGAAGAGAAACAGACGAGAACCGACCTGGTTTCCGAGCATGTTTTTGTTTCCTGGCACGTTTTGTGAAACAATGAATATTCAAAATGATTGTTTTATGAAAAATAATTTATTTTATTTACAAATTTAGCAGTTTCTCTAATAAAACTGGGTTAGAGATCTCTTTTCCAATTGTTAAAACTTATAGGTCCTGACCTGCAATGGACCTTTCACTTCTGAAATTCTCAGCTCATAAGAGTTTGGTGAAAATTCTAAGACACCAATGCCTAGCCTACTTAGCTCTGTTGTCAACTGGGCTGGTTGTCTGAAGTCCCAGTGCCCTTTACTTTTTGGATTGTCGGTCTAAATCTTGCTCCGTTAAATCCTTTCGCCAACTTATTGTACGGTTTTTTTCTCTCAAGAACTTGAACTTTGGATCATATTCAAGCTCAGCCCAATCCTCACTACTGGCCCAGCCTAGTGGCTCATGATCATTATACGGTACAGGGTTTCTCCCCCTTTTATCATTCCTCTATGACTACGCCGTTCTTCTTTGTTTGTTAAATAAAAGAAGCTGGGTTTTAATTGTTGAGCCGGTAATTCTCATACATTCTTAGAACACTGTTTTGGAGGCTTTATTTTGTATAATTTAATCCTCATAAAAGACTAATTGCATTTAAATTATTAATTAATAGTGAAAATAAAAGAAAATAAATTGAAATGCAAAATACGTCAAAAAAGACTGTGTCAAAGATTGCATAAAAAATATACTCAGCTCCTCGATCTTTAAAAATAAAATAGTGTATGTGGTGATCGTGAAAGGGATGCTCATCATTTTCCACGTACCACCGCTATGGTAGCTGGAATGTAGGCTTGCCGACGGCATGTCATCTTCTTATTTTTATTTTTGTATAAAAATAGAAATATAAAAAAGGTTCTTCATCCTTAAAAAAAAAAAAAAGTACATGTCTGCTAGCACTTTCAGGGTATTTCATTATAATGAAGCAAGCAGCATATTGGTTGATACAAATTATGAGTTTAAACTTCTTTTCAAATATTATATTTTTTACTAGTATCTTTTTATAAATGTTTTTAAAAAATAATATTTAAACTTTTGTTTCAATTAACACCTCTCACCTAAGTTTTTTTTTTTTGCTTATTTAAATCTTTTTTTATTAGAAATTATTATTTTTTTCATTTTGGTCTGCGTATTTAGTTTGATAAAAACATTTTTGATTCATCTATATTTATTTTTCTTTATACAAGAAATTATATATGTGAATTCGGTTACTGTGATTTACTAACAACTGGGTTCAGGGCCGTAACCTTTTTAAGTGATTTCATGAGTAATGTCAGGATATGTGAATTTTATCCAGGGTTGCCGTTTTGAACAGAAAATAAGGCACCGAATTTCAACTCAAGTTATTTGTTTAGATTTCGCATCCATTGGAGTCATCAATAGAAGCTACAACTCATGGTAACCATAGACATGTACGACTGTTGCATGGATGCATAACTCACCTTTCTTTTATTTTGTTGAAAAACTAAATATTTGACAGGAAACATTTAGCATTCTACAGTATACTTTCTTCCCCTCGCCCCCTGACAGTTTTAGTTTTCAGAATCGTATAGCACAACAGTCTTGTTAATTTGCTGCAAATTCTTGCTTGCTTGTCTGAAGGGCCCTTAATTCTTCAAGCAATGCAGTTAAATCAGAGTACGATGATCCTCCTTCTTCCGTAGCCCTCCTCGCCATCTCTTTCAGAACCTTTGCTCTGTTTCTTGTTTCCTCAGCTTCTTCACCAACCATCAACCGAGTAATTGCCTTCTCGATGACCTCCTTCCTCACTATAAGTTTCTGTTCACATCTTGACCATTCCAGGGTACCAATTTTAATTCCTGTCTTGAGAACATCGGTAATCAGCGCTTCATTGCAAAATTGTTCAGAGGCGAGTGGCCATGTGACCATTGGGACCCCTGCAGCCACTCCCTCCAATGTGGAGTTCCAGCCACAGTGGGTCATGAACCCTCCAACAGCTTCATGGTCAAGGATCAACACCTGGGGTGCCCACCCCGATATGATCAAGCCTTTCCCTTCCATCCTTTTTTCAAATCCTTCAGGCAACCACTCCTTCGTTTCTGCAAGCTTCGTTTGCTTTCTCTCTCTCACAGCCCAGATGAAATTCTGCCCAGAAGCTTCCAGGGCCATGGCAAGCTCAAGTAACTGAGCATCGGGATGGTTGATGAAGCTTCCAAAACATATATACAGAACTGAGTTGGGGTTCTTCCTGGCCAGCCATCTCATACATTCAAGTTCATTAATGGAGGACAGGTTGCCTCTTTCTACCTTGTCTTTCATGTCCTTGTTGCAAAGGGATAGCGGCCCAACGTGCCATGTTTTCCTCTTTATTAACATCTTGTAGTGCTCTGAATAAGCTGGTTCCAGCTCAACGAAACTGTTCGTGAGGACTCCGTAGCTTCTCACAATTGACTCTGAGATTTCATCCACCAGCTTTGTAAGTTCATTCTCAGTTCCCTCTCTAATGAAAGTTGGCAGTTGTGATCTTGTCAGCTTAATCTGATCTGGTAAGCCAGGCACCACGAATGGTTCGACATCTGAATCGACTCCTTTGTGAGGTTCATAGCGCTTTATGGAATCGAAGACACACATAGGAAAAAAACCAGTTGAATTGAAAAACAACCTTGGAATCCCGAGCTTGTTTGCAACTTCTGTAGCCCATGGAAACACCATGTCTGCCACAAGACAACTAGGATTGCATTCTTTGAGGAGCTTTTCAAGTGGTTGCTGAAGCATGCCCATGGCTATTAAGAAAGTCGGAAACATGTCAGCCGAGGTAAGTGAACTTAGGTTTTCGCATCCTTCTGGCAGCCCAGCTTCTGTAGAAGGGAATTTTATAGTGTGAATACTGATATCAAGACCCAATTGTCCATCTCTCTCAATAGTTTTAGAGATGAGGGGTGCGTTAAGAGGAGTGGAAATGATGGTTGCTTTCACTCCACGCCTGGCAAATAATCTTGCCATGTCTACTGTCGGGATCATGTGGCCATGAGCCATATATGGGAAAAATAGTATATGAAGCTGATATGGAATGGAATCCATGCGGTCTGGTAAGAGAGATTTTTGGTTGATGATCAGTGGTCTGCTGATGGCTAGGAAATCAGGGGTGTACAGATAAACAGAACAATAATTTGTCCGTTGGTTGATAGGTTTATTTTTCCCGGGAAAATTCTCATTCTTGCTCTAGTCTGTGATTCGAGATTGGTACTTATGAGAAAAATCTCATGCTTAAAATATTATTTAAATCTCTTACATGACTTATTGAACAAAAGGAAAAGTCATTGAAAAAATTATTCAAGTCACTGATTTTTTAATCTCTTAAGACTTATTGTACAACAGGAAAGGTCATTAAGAAAAATATTATTATTGTTAGAGTATTTTTTTTTTAATCTCTTAAGACTTATTGTACAGCAAGAAAGATCATTGAAAAAATTGTTGTTGTTGTTAGAGTATTTTTTTTAATCTCTTAAGACTTATTGTACAGCAGGAAAGGTCATCGAAAAAATTATTATTATTGTTAGAGTATTTTTATTTTTAAAAATACTCATGCACTAAAAATTGAATGGAATCCAAAACCAACAGCTGAGGTAACTGCTAACTTCTAGCCATCCACCAAGTTGCAATTGGCTTCACCCAAACGACACCACTTTCCACCGAATAATTGCCAAAGTGCCATCACCTCATGTGCCTCGCATTTCGACCTATTTATTAATAATAATAATAATAACAACAACAACAATAATAACAATAATTTACACAATAATAATAATAATAATAATAATAATAATAATAATAATAATAATAATAATTTAAGTTTTTGTTCTTACTTACTCTTTTGTTAATTTTTTGAGTTTTTTTCTCAGTATAATTTAATAATTTTTATTGTTTTGACAGTGGTAGTACTAATAATTTTAGATGTTAAGATTTTGATATTGTTGTTGTTATAATAGAGTGCATTGGTCTATTTTATTATATCAAACTTTATATATATATATATATATATATTATATTTTTGAACTAGCAAATCTTATTAATTGTTCTAATCTCAATAGCTATAAAAATGTTCTATTAGCCTGTAATGTAGTGCATACAATTTAACTAGTAAAACACTATGTATATACCGTTTACTCTTTTATCAATTTATTTTAGTGATTGCATTTAAATCCTTAAGTAATAGTGAGATTAAAAGAAAATAAATTGAAATGCAAACCAAGTCAAAAAAGATGACGTGTCAAATATTGCATGAAAAATATACTCAGGTCCTCATCTTTAAAAATAAAACAACGTATGCATTTTAGTCTCTCTTGAGTTTTAAGAAAATCATTTTTTAAAATATGAATTTATCTGTATTATTTTTCAAATTCTATTATGAGAGGGGAGTAATTGGATTTTAATGATGAGATAAAAAGTAATTTACTTTATTTTTGGGCACCAAAATAAGTTATATCAGTGTTAATGAATTCCATGAGACGAAAGGGGTTTCATAATGGTTACTTGGAATATCTAAGCTGAAAAGGTCAAAATTAATCATGTTTGATTTCAAGTTTTTTTAATTATTTTTTAGGTATTTGAAGTTGATGGAATAATTTTTGGGAGTTAGTGAGGTTTTTATAGGCTAAAAAAACTTGAAAATGAAGTTTTTTTTTTACCAATTGACTAATTACTTGATTTTTCCAGCCACCACAATTTAGGATTGCTGACAGCATGCCATCTTATTCTTTTATTTTTGTATAAAAACAGAGATAATTGACAAGTCGTTTACCCCTGTAAGCAATTAAAATTAAAATAAGAAAAAACAAGTACATGCCTCATAACACTTTCAGGGTATTCATTTCAATGACGCAGGCATGGTGGTCATTTAAACCTTTATTTATTAGAAATTATTGTTTTTTCATGGTGTTCTGTGTATCTACTTTCAAGTGATTTCATGAGTATTGTAATGTTAGGGTATGTGAATTCTAGTATAGGGTTATCGTTTTGAACAGAAAACAAGGCACCGAATTTCAACTCAAGTTATGTGTTTAGATTTCGTATCCATTGGAGTCATCAATAGAAACTACAACTCATGGTAACCACAAACATGTACGATTGTTGCATGGATGCAGAAATCACCTTTCTTTTATTTTGTTGAAAAACTAAATATTTGACATGAAACATTTAGCATTCTACGGTATACTCCCCCCCGCCCCTTAACAGTTTAAGTTTTCAAAATCGTATAGCAGAACAGTCTTGTTAATTTGCTACAAATTCTTGCTTGCTTGTCTGAAGGGCCCTTAATTCTTCAAGCAATGCAGTTAAATCAGAGTAAGATGATCCTCCTTCTTCTGTAGCCCTCCTCGCCATCTCTTTCAGAACCTTTGCTCTGTTTCTTGTTTCCTCAGCTTCTTCACCAACCATCAACCGAGTAATTGCCTTCTCGATGGCCTCGTTCCTCACTATAAGTTTCTGTTCACATCTTGACCATTCCAGGGTACCAATTTTAATTCCTGTCTTTAGAACATCGGTAATGAGCGCTTCATTGCAAAATTGGTCCGAGGTGAGTGGCCATGTGACCATTGGGACCCCTGCAGTCACTCCCTCCAATGTCGAGTTCCAGCCACAGTGGGTCATGAACCCTCCAACAGCTTCATGGTCAAGGATCAGCACCTGGGGTGCCCACCCTGATATGATTAAGCCCTTCCCTTCCATCCTTTTCTCAAATCCTTCAGGCAACCACTCCTCCATTTCTACAAGCTTCGTTTGCTCTCTCTCTCTCGCAACCCAGATGAAATTCTGCCCAGAAGCTTCCAGGGCCATGGCAAGCTCAAGTAACTGAGCAACGGGTTGCTTTAATATGCTTCCAAAACATATATACAGAACTGAGTTGGGGCTCTTCGTGGTCAACCATCTCATACATTCATGTTCATCAATGGAGGATAGGCTGCCTCTTTCTGCCTTGTCTCTCATGCCACTGTTGCAAAGGGACAGCGGCCCAACGTGCCATGTTTTCCTTTTTATTTCCATCCTGTAGTACTCTGAATAAGCTGGTTCCAGCTCAACGAAACTGTTCGTGAGGACTCCGTAGCTATTCACAATTGACTCTGAGACTACATCCATCAGCTTTGTAAGTTCATTCTCAGTTCCCTCTCTAATGAAAGTTGGCAGTTGTGATCTTGTCAGCTTAATCTGATCTGGTAAGCCAGGCACCACGAATGGTTCGAAATCTGAATCGACTCGTTTGTGAGGTTCATAGCGCTTTATGGAATCGAAGACACACATAGGAAAAAAACCAAGTGCATTGAAAAACATCCTTGGAATCCCGAGCTTGTTTGCAGCTTCTGTAGCCCATGGAAATGCCATGTCTGCCACAAGACAACTGGGATTGCATTCTTCGAGGAGCTTTTCAAGCGGTTTCTGAAGCATACCGATGGCCTTGAAGAAATTCGGGAGCATGTCAGGGGAGGTAAGAGAACTTCGGTTCTCACATCCTTCTGGCAGCCCAGCTTCCGCAGAAGGGAATTTTATAGTGTGAATACTGATATCAAGACCCAGTTGTCTATCTCTCTCAATAGTTTTAGAGATGAGGGGTGCGTTAAGAGGAGTGGAAACGATGGTTGCTTTCACTCCACGCTTGGCAAATAATCTTGCCATGTCTACTATCGGGATCATGTGGCTATGAGACATATATGGGAAAAATAATATATGAAGCTGATATGGAATGGAATCCATGTGGTCTGGTAAGATAGATTTTTGGCTGATGATCAGGGGTCTGCTGATGGCTGGGAAATTTGGGGGTGCACAGATAAACAGAACATTAATTTGTCTGTTGGTTGGTAGGTTTATTTTTCCCGGGAAAATTCTTGTTCTTACTCTAGTCTGTGATTCGAGATTGGTACTTATGAGAAAAATGTCACCCTTAAAATATTATTTAAATCTCTTATGTGACTTATTGAACAGAAGGAAAATTCATTGAAAAAATTATTCAAGTCACTGATTTTTTTAATCTCTTAAAGACTTATTGCACATAAGGAAAGGTCATTGAAAAAATTATTATTGTTAGAGTATAATATAATCATATTATGGGCCTCACCTATAAGTTTAAGTTTTTAAATGAGATGGTTTCTTAACATGGTATCAAAACTTTGTTGACCCAACGGTCACGAGTTCGAATTTCAGCATCCCCATTTATTTGATAAAAAAAATCAAGTATAAAACAATATGGGTCTGTGCAAGTTTCAAGCTCAAAGAGCTTTCACTTGAGAAGGTATGTTAGAGTATAATATAATCATATTACGAGGCTTCACCTACAAGCTTAAGTTTTTAGGTGAGATGGTTCCTTAACATGGTATCAGAGTCTTATTGACCCAGTGGTCACGATTTCGATTCTCACCATCCCCATTCTATTTGATAAAAAAATCAAGCACAAGACAATGTGGGTTTGTGCTAGTCACTTGAGAGGGTGTGTTAGAGTATAATATAATCATATTACGGGGCCTAACTTACAGGCTTAGAGGTGAGATGGTTTTATAACAATGTTTATAATATATTTTTTATTTCAAAAACATTATTTTTGATATAAGCAAAACAAACATAATTTATTTTTAAAAAACTATTTTTACAATGTAATATAAAATATTAATTTTAAAAAACTATTTTTACAAGGTAATATAAAATATTAATTTTAAAAATATTATTTTACTATATTTTTAAATAAAAAAATACTCGAGCACTAAAAATTGAATGGAATCCAAAACCAACAACCGAGGTGACTTCTAACTTCTAGCCATCCACCATGTTGCAATTGGCTTCACCTAAACGACACCACTTTCCACCGAATTATTGCCAAGTGCCATCACCTCATGTGCCTCGCATTTCAACATTTTTTAATTAAAATAAAAGGAAGTCAAAATTAAACAGTGGAGCAGAAACAGGGCGCCCATGATCTTTATTTCCCGACGAATCACAACCGCCGCTTAAGTTGTTTGATAATTTGGCAGTGTTTTGTTTTTAAAATGTCTTTTTTAAAATATATATAAATATAAACAAAAAAATCAGTGTTTTACTGTATTGTGAAACAAAACATTGCATATTGTAATAGGGTTTTTTGGGTTAGTTTGTTTTTTAATTCAGTTCGGTCGGCTTACTAATTTATTGATTTTTTATATTTATTTGTAAAGTAAAATAATAATTTTATCCCTAAAAAAACAAAACTCATTTGTAATCGGGAGGGGTGTCGCGGTAATTGCATAGTAAAATAACCATTTTATTCATAAAATAGACAACAAAAATAGCTTTGGCTAGGGGGTGACATTGAAATTTTATATATTTTTTTTGAAAATAGCTAAATACTAATAAGCCCTCCTATTTGGTTGTAGAGGTGTCGCAGTAATTCACCAATTTTTATTATTATTTCTGCCAAATATTGTGCACGCGTGTGACACACACGCCCGACAATATTCAACCTCTTTGGGCGACCGGTGTGACATCTTCTGGTTTCAAAAAATTTCATCCGACGTCTCACCCTGATTCGCCGTTATGTACTCTTCTTCACTACATGACACGTCTCAACCCAAGATGTCTTGATTTGCGGTGGTGGTCTGTTAAAAATTGTTTGGTCTTTTTGTCTCTCTTGCATGCTAAAGTATAGGGTAGGCCCCTCGTTTTATGGTGTTTTATTTCAGTCCTTGATCTTTTACTTGTTATTTATGGTCTTGATTTTTGTTATATAAGTTTTGATTTGTTTTAATTGGGTTTTTCAATTGAAATTTATTATATATTTAGGTTTCAATTCGGTCTTTAATCTTTTAATTTGTGGATTAGTTTTAAATCCCTTAATTTATATAGTACTAAAGTTATGAGTTTTTCAATTTTGTCTTTTAATTAAAATTGATAATATATTTGACTTTCATTCCAGCTCTTATACTTTTAATTTTTTAATTTATTTATTTTAATAATTCTAAAATAGTCCCTATTTTTTCATGTTTATATGTGTGCGCGCGCGCGCGCGCTCTTAGTTTTGGTTTTTATTTTTTATTATTTTCTTATTTATTGAGGTGATATTTTTTTGAAAAATTTAGTTTGCGTATCTTTTAAAAATTGATATTTCTGTTTTTTTCTCCATGTTCTTTCTTTTGGTTTGTTTATTAGTTTTTTTTCAAGACATAATTTTTTTTCCATCTAATAATATTTATTTTTGTTTAATCATTTATTTTATTTTATTTTATTATTTGTTCTTTTTGTTAAAGTTTTTATTTTTTTTAGTCTTTGATTTAATTTTATTTTATTCATTATTTACGCAAAAATCATAATAATAGTAATAGTAATAATAATAATAATAATAATTTAAGATTTTTTCTTACGTGCTCTGTTGTTGATTTTTTGAATTTTTTTTCTCGGTGTAATTTAATAATTTTTATTGTTTAGGCAGTAATAATAGTGATAATTTTAGATGTTAAGACTTTGATGTTGTTTTTGTTATAATAAGGTGTGTTGTTTTGTTTCATTATATCAAACTTTGCATGTATATCTATTATATTATATTATATTTTTCAACTATCAAATCCTGATAGTTGATTTAATCTCTAAAGTTATACAAATTATTTGTTCAGCCCACAACATAGTGTGAGTAATTTAACTGGTAAAACATTATTTATATACCTTTATTTTTTTATCAATTTATTTTTGTTATTGAAGCTTATTCTCTATAATTTAATCCTCATAAAAGACTTATTGCATTTAGATTCTCAAGTAATAGTGACATTAAAAGAAAATAAATTGAAATGCAAACCATATCAAAAAAGATGATGTGCCAAACATTACATGAAAAATATACTCAGGTCCTCTTTAAAAAAAAAACAATGTATGCATTTTAGTCTCTCTTGGGTTTTAAGAAAATCAGTTTTAAATAAACGAATTTATCTATATTATTTTTCAATTTCTATTATAAGAGGGGAGTAATTGGATTTTAATTATTGAGATAAAAAGTAATTTACTTTATTTTCAGGCACCACAATTTAGGCTTGCTGACAGCATGTCATCTTATTCTTTTATATTTGTAAAAAAAAACATAGATAATTGACAAGTCATTTATCCCTGTAAGAAATAAAAAATAAAATAAAAACAAGTACATGTCTCATAGCACTTTCAAGGTATTCATTTCAATGACGCAGGCATGGTGGTTCATAGGTTCCTGTTGATTTTATTTTTTTACTAGTATCTTTTTATATATGTCTTAAAAATTAAATTTGTGTTTCAATTAATACCTCTCATTTGAGATTTTTTTTCTTGCTTATTTAAACCTTTATTTATTAGAAATTATTACTTTTCATGGTGTTATGCGTATGTGTTTTCAATTGATTTCATGAGTAATGTAATGTTAGGATACATGAATTCTATCCAGGGTTACCGTTTTGAACACAAAATAAGGCACCGAATTTCAACTCAAGTTATTTGTTTAGATTACGTATCCATTGGAGTCATCAGTAGAAGCTACAGCTCATGGTAACCACAGACATGTATGACTGTTGCATGGATGCAGAACTCATCTTTCTTTTATTTTGTTGAAAAACTAAATATTTGACAGGAAACATTTAGCATTCTACTTTAGTTTTCAGAATCGTATAACACAACAGTCTTGTTAATTTGCTGGGCATTCTTGCTTGCTTGTCTGAAGGGCCCTTAATTCTTCAAGCAATGCAGTTAAATCAGAGTACGATGATCCTCCTTCTTCCGTAGCCCTCCTCGCCATCTCTTTCAGAACCTTTGTTCTGTTTCTTGTTTCCTCGGCTTCTTCACCAACCATCAGCCGAATGATTGCCTTCTCTATGGCCTCCTTCCTCACTATAAGTTTCTGTTCACATCTTGACCATTCCAGGGCACCAACTTTAATTCCTATCTGGAGAACATCAGTAATCAACACTTCATTGCAAAATTGCTCCGCACCAAGTGGCCATGTGACCATTGGGACCCCTGCAGTCACTCCCTCTAACATCGAGTTCCAGCCACAGTGGGTCATGAACCCTCCAACAGCTTCATGGTCAAGGATCAGCACCTGGGGTGCCCACCCTGATATGATCAAGCCCTTCCCTTCCATCCTTTTCTCAAATCCTTCAGGCAACCACTTTTCCATTTCTGCAAGCTTCGTTTGCTTTCTCTCTCTCACAACCCAGATGAAATTCTGCCCAGAAGCTTCCAGGGCCATGGCAAGCTCAAGTAACTGAGCAACGGGTTGGTTGGATAAGCTTCCAAAACATATATACAGAACTGAGTTGGGGCTCTTCGTGGCCAACCATCTCATACATTCATGTTCATCAATGGAGGACAGGCTGCCTCTTTCTATCTTGTCTCTCATGTCCCTGTTGCAAAGGGACAGCGGCCCAACGTGCCATGTGTTCCTTTTTATTTCCATCCTATAGTACTCTGAATAAGCTGGTTCCAGCTCAACGAAACTGTTCGTGAGGACTCCATAGCTATTCACAATTGACTCTGAGACTTCATCCATCAGCTTTGTAAGTTCATTCTCAGTTTCCTCTCTAATGAAAGTTGGCAGTTGTGATCTTGTCAGCTTAATCTGATCTGGTAAGCCAGGCACCACATATGGTTCGAAATCTGAATCTACTCCTTTGTGAGGTTCATAGCGCTTTATGGAATCGAAGACACACATAGGTAGAAAACCGGTTCCATTGAAAAACAACCTTGGAATCCCGAGCTTGTCTGCAGCTTCTGTAGCCCATGGAAACACCATGTCTGCCACAAGACAACTGGGATGGTATTCTTCGAGGAGCTTTTCAAGCGGTTGTTGAAGCATGCCGATGGCCTTGAAGAAATTCGGGAGCATGTCGGGTGAGGTAACAGAACTTCGGTTCTCACATCCTTCTGGCAACCCAGCTTCCGCAGAAGGGAATTTTATAGTGTGAATACTGATATCAAGACCCAGTTTTCCATCTCTCTCAATAGTTTTAGAGAAGAGGGGTGCGTTAAGAGGAGTGGAAACGATGGTTGCTTTCACTCCACGCCTGGCAAATAATCTTGCCATGTCTACCATCGGGATCATGTGGCCATGAGCCATATAGGGGAAAAATAGTATATGAAGCTGATATGGAATGGAATCCATGCGGTATGGAAGACAGATTTTCGGCTGATGATCAGTGGTCTGCTGATGGCTGGGAACTCGGGGGATGCACAGATAAACAGAACAATAATTTGTCTGTTTGTTGTTAGGTTGATTTTTCCTGGGAAAATTCTCGTTCTTGCTCTAGTTTGGGGTTCGTACCTTAAGAAATAAAACAGAGAAGAATGCCAAACTTAAAATATGTAAAAAGGTTATCTCTTTCGTTCAAATACTTACAAATTATCGTAGAAAACTGGGGCACACTTGCTGGTCAAGGAAAACATGATATAGACTTTCTCCGATTGATACCATCTGGGAATCAAACTTGGCACCCAAGCAAACGTGGAAAGTACTCGCACCCACCCCTCCCCTCCCTCCCCAGATCAGAACTGTAAGAAGAAAAATACTGAAGTCATTGAAAGTGGGTGTATTATATTTTACTTTGCTCGTTTTCTTCATGAATTATTGCTTTCTCTGATTTTTTTTAATCTCTTAAAGACTTATTGTACAGAAGGAAAAGTCTTTGCTTTTGAATTTTCTTGTGCTGTTCTTATCTTCTTTGAAGTTGGCTGTCTTCTTTCTTAGACTGCACCGTATATACTTCAAGTTTGACTCTCATATCCGCGAACTCTCCCTTTTCTTGTCTGGCATGTTTACATGTGAGTATATATCGGTCCGATTGGATTTGTGGTGAACTAGCGTGTTAAGATTCTTGTCTTCGTCATGATCGTGTTTCTGACTAATTTAAGATTCTTGTCTTCGTCACAGTAGTTTTTCTGACTAGTTGGGTTGTTGACCTGGGAAAGAGTGGCCCTGGCAATAAAGGATCGGTTGACGCTTGTTGGACCTCTCAACTCAGAGATTCACGGCCCGAAATGAGGAGGTACGTTTCGATTAAAACGTGGGCCTTTAAGAACCGGCGATGGGTCCATATTGTTATGGGCTTGAGACTAACTTGAACCGCTAGTATTGAGAAAATAAAGTGCCCTCTGCATGTGTGCTTGGTGGGTCCTCTGAAGAGCCGAGGCCCTTTTTAAATAATTAAAATAGACTGGGTTGCACTCACGTTGGCGATAACAATTCATTATATATAATACCAATTTTTTTCAGAAATTGCATTTTATTCCACTGTTCTGTATTTTACATGAAGCAAGAAAAGTGCTGTCGCGCAGCGTTTTGTTGAGATTTTAAAATATATTAGTTTATTCAAATGATTATTTCATCAAATAGAAAAACAACAAAAAAATGGTAATTTTAGTTAATCAATTTCAAATTTTCCAAAGCACGAGCACATGCACTACCAAAAAAATTTACTTTTATGAAAAACTAGAAAATTATGTTCATTTACAAGGAACAAAGATGATTTTAAAAAAAAAAAGCATCAAGATTATAGCTACTTTTTTTTATTAGAAAAGTCAAAATAAAAATTTATTATAGTCATTTTAATATTCATGATAATAGAATATTAATTTTTTTACATAAATTACAAAATTATAGTATATTATTAAAAAAACTGAATCTTTATATTATGTTTATAATATATAAATATGATAGTAATTAAATACATACATACATACATAAATATATATATAGATAGATAGATAGATAGATTTTTATATTTATAAAAGTATTTGTATTTAAATAATGAAAAAATTGTAAACGAATATTGTGAAGAGGCAGCCCTAATTCTAACTCTTATAGATGGTGTTAACATGATCTCAATACTAACGGGGTGTGGGTCGGTCTGGTAAGGGTCGTCCTAAGCTTAACCAAGATCTCGAGTTCGAGCCTTGGGTATGCAATTGCTTTGAAACTCGTTTGGTAGAGCTTTGAATCCGGATTAGTCGGCAGTGACCGAGATACTGGATGGTTTATACCAAAAAAAAACATGATCTCAATAAAAATATTATTTTAAATTATTTATAAATAAACAATATTTTTAAATATAACTTTACTTACACTATCAAGAGGGAGAGAGACGCCAAAGGTTATCGTTTCAAAATAATATCAGAGAGAAGCTGAACCGTCCATCACTATGCCATTCCATGGTCTTTTCTTATCCTCGAGTGGGATACACGAGGGAAGCATTCAATAATTCTGACTGTGGGGTGGGAATGTTAAGTGCCGAACTGAAGGGGCCAGACGAGGAAACAGCAGGGATTTGCTCCTTTTTTTTATTTATTTAAAGCTCATTTACAGCTCTATGATTGAAGGGTATTATAAATAAAATGCAATGGGACAAATGTTAGGTGACATGCGGATGGTCCATCTACCTTCACATGCTGTATTTAAAGTGTTTACTGTTTATTTATTTTTAATTAAAAATTCATCTTTTATTTTTTATATCATGATTTCAAAATGATTTAAAACAAAAAAGAACAAATTAAACTTTTTCGAAAAATATCGCCTTCTCGATACATCAATACGCAACTTTTAAGACTTTACAGGTCCTCTGATATTTGACTTGTTGGTGAAGGATGACGGGGGTAGATGACTCCGGGTGGTGGCTGTCTATTAAACCCATGTGCAAATGCTCTCTTCAGCTTTAATCAGAGACCACAAACTTCGACAATCTATCAATTCCGATGAGCAGCAAAGAAACCTATGGTCGAAGATAAGTGAAGAAAAGTCAAATTTATCAAGAATAGTACACACAAGATAAAGACTCCCGTGTCACGACAGATGAATTCCAATAACTGAAGAAGACGCTGTCCCCAATCGTGTAAAGATGCGATCATCGAGTTAAAAAATCAATTTAATTCCGCCGCCGCCGCCGCGGCTTCATCTTCAGCAGCAGATAAGATCAAAAGTTTCTTACTGAAGTGAAGGTGCATTGGAAATTCGAATGCTTGAATGCATAAGCAATGTAACCAATTGGGAAATCACTGTGATTACTTTTTCTTCTCATCAGATCTTTCCATGGCCACGAGCGATGGCACTGTAAATCGAACCATAAGGTCAGATTCAGAGTGATGGAGTGGCAACAGAAATGCAGAAAGGCGTATCATCTGAATATGAGATGATCGCTACAGTCCCATCCCAAGACAAGTTTTCTTTTGAACATTTTGTGTGCCCGTGAATCTTGGCTTCCCTACTTATGGTCCACCTCGACCCTCCTTATACTACTATATATATGTCTCTATTTTCATTACTCTCCCAAGCCCAGGAACCTACGGGGGGTATAGATGGGGACCGTCTCATTCTGCTCTTCAATTCTAGTTTTCACTCTCATTTTTCATTCATGCTTGCATTATAATGCGGTAGGCGGGACAGAGAGGAGAGGGAGGCTTTGGAAATAATCATAGGTGGGGGTGGTGGTGGATATTCTCCTGCCCCTTCTCCCGAGTATGAAGATTGTCCTCCCCCTCCGCCGCCCCCTTGTCCACCGCCGCCCCCTCCGCCACATCCCCCTCCACCTCCTCCACCTCCGCCTCCGCCACCGCCTCCGCCACCTCCACCGCCACCACCACCTCCACCGCCTACCCCACGTCGTTCCCCTCGGCCTCCGTCACCGCCATCTTCAAGCGGGTTTGTTAGCAAAAACATCGCAAGAGACTTTAAAACAATCATGAAATTCAAGAAAAGAATTACTTATGACCCCCTGGGCATTACAAAAAAATGGAAGGGAAAGGATGTCTGTAATTATCCGGGCTTTAAATGTGCAACTGTACCTGACCAGAAAGTGACAGCCCTTGCAGCGGCAGATTTCAATGGCTACCGTTTTAATGGAACAGATCTTAACCTCACAGGTTTCCTCGATAAGTTGCTGGACTTGTGCATCTATCATGCAAACTCCAACAACATCACTGGTGCACTGCCTCCGGATATTAGCACTTCCACAATCCGTTACCTTTTTGAGCTTGATATCAGCAACAACAAGCACTTTGGTGGATTCCCTAGGTCTGTTCTTCAAGCCACCAACTTAACCTTTTTAGACATCAGGTTCAACTCATTTTCAGGGCCAGTTCCAGCGGAAGTCTTCAACTTAGACCTAGATGTGCTTTTCCTCAACAACAACAAATTCTCACAGCATCTTCCAGAAAATCTCGGCTTCACACCTGCCCTTTATCTCACTCTTGCCAACAACAAGTTCAGCGGTCCCATTCCAAGAAGTGTCGGCAGTGCCCGAAACCTTCTTGAAGTGCTTTTCTTGAACAATGAACTCGATGGGTGCTTGCCATACGAAATTGGCAATTTGAACAAGGCTGTCGTGTTTGATGTGGGCGGCAACAAGTTGACTGGCCCTATACCCCATTCATTTGCATGCCTGGAAAAGATGGACAGCCTGAATTTGGCCGTGAATGAATTTTACGGGCCTGTGCCGGAGATGGTGTGCGACCTGCCTAGATTAACAAACTTGTCTCTCTCACACAACTATTTCACTCAGGTCGGACCCAAATGCATGAAATTGATAAAGAAAAAGACTCTTGATGTTAGAATGAATTGCATTCTGGGTCTTCCTGGTCAGAGATCAGCAGCTGAATGTGCCAAATTCTTCTCTACACCCAGGCCTTGTCCCAATGAGAGATCACTCAACTATATTCCTTGTAGGAAGGGTGGTTTTTCAAGTTCATCGTTGACATCTGATCAACAATCAATGGCTCCAGCTGCTGCACCTATAACATATGGTGCCCTTATACCGGGCAAGCATAAGCTGCGGCTTTAAATGGATCCCTCCTTTAAGACAGTCTCTTGATTTGCTTGATGGCTGCTCCTATCTATGTACACATACTTCTCCTAATTAATCTGCTTCTATTCTGTCGTATGAATCATAATGAATAATGTAAACCCATTTCTGCTTTCAAAGCAGATGCAGCTTTATAATTTAGTGATATTTTGCACCCTTTCCTTCCTGTTTTCTTTTCAATTTCTGGGCAGACGTTCCTCAAGCCCGTTTAACTTCCTTATAGCCTGTCGTAAAAATAACCATTCCTATAATATTAAGCATTATACATAACAACCAGCGCAAATTTGATTGATTTTATTCATGTCATAATTATTTATTTTAATATTTAATTAATAAAATTATAATTTATTAGAAACAAGTTTTTTTACCGCCTAAAAATAATAATGGAATGCATGGCCGATGTCAAAGCTCCAGTATCCCTGATATTTTCCCCTTCTTTTTGCGCCTTCCTGTCATGCAACTTTACATGGATGACTTGAGATGACCCGAGTCCTCGATCACTTTAAAGAGCTGGGCCAGTTTATTTCTTGTTTTGAAGCCGATGAAAGAACAGTATCCTGGTTCCTAAGGCACTGTGACAAGACCATCGACAGCGCATAAAGTATCAGCTAAACTAAGTGCTGTCGGCCTAAATATTTTGTGATAGTTATATAAAAAAAATGACGTGGCTTCTATCTCTTTTAAAATTTAGTTCTATTTTTGAAATTTTGCAGTAATATTCTGGTTTTGTTTCGTTAATTTTATTTTGGTTAAATAATATATTTTTTTTTAAATAATAAATAATTTTATTATACCAATTATATATTCTAATCCAATTGTTGGATTGAAATAAATTTTACGAGAGTGTCTTGATATATTTATATATATTATATTAAAATTTCAGAATAATAAGAGAATATAATGACATTACGAGATTGATGGTAGTATTCTCGTAATATTATACATGCCCGTAATTTTATTCAAAAAAATCATTTTATTGTGTTTTTTTAGATTAAATTGCACAATTCTAAATAATTTTATTTTTGAATTTGATATAATTTTTTAAATATATTTAATTTTATATATATATAGAAACAATAAAAACATTTCAGAACTAAAACAACCTGAATGGAATCGACAAGCTGGAGCTAAATTGCCGTGTGTGAAGACAAGTATAGTGACAACTGTCTTATTCCAGGGATGATAGTGCAGATAATGACGTGGAATACCTAGCTGGAAACAGCCCGCGAGCAGGGGCAACGTTTGAGTCACGGTCTTTTCACTGCATTAAGAGATAGGATTTTTGTTATTTTTTTTTGTCTAGAAATATATTGTAATAATATTTTTTTAAATAAATATCTTTGACAATAATGTATCAAAATAATTTAAAAATACTGAAATAAATAATTTAAAAATTATATATTCCAAATTTCAAAACCAACAGTTCACTTTCCGATTGTGAAATGAGTTTGGCCCCATGGACTACTACGTTATTGGATCTTAAATAAAGCACAGAGGTGAAACAGATAGTTTGTGACACCACAACGTGGGTCTTTTGAGATTGTTTGCGAAATTTGATATATTTAATTAATATATAAGGTATATTCATTCTTATTAATTCTTTTGTAACAAAATTACATGTTAACATGGAATAACAAAATCCATTGAATTTAAATATCTTAAGAATCATCTAGGCTAAAGGTCCACGGTTTTTTCTTTTTTTTTTACACGTATATCTTCAAAATCTATCCTTTTAAAATATCATAATATTTTTATATATACAAATATATTTACTTAAATATATTAGAGTTCTCAACTTTATCAAAACATATATTTTAAAATAATTAACTTATTTTTTTGTGAATTCAAGGAAATTTCACCACCTTTTAGATATCATTTACAGACCAGGAATAAATAAATAAAGCTATGATTGTATCAGATTCTTGCATGTTTTCATGACTCAAACTCAATAATCATTAAACAAATCTCAAAATCTTTATCAACATGTTACACTTATGGGGACAATTGACTTATCATTATCAAACAACTAACCATTTGGATTTTAATATCATTAAATATCATGTCTTTTTAAAAATCATTTGTCTCGGCTGGGGAAATTAAATAAAGTTGAAAAAACACCCTATTATCTACTTATTCAATATACAGATTTTATTTATAACTGTGATCCTCTATTATATTGGCACCTGGAAAGAGTATTGATTTACAAGTTCTGATTTTTTTTTTCATGTGTTTATTTTTTTAAAAATTAACTTATAAACACTAGTAATAATTATTAAAAATGTTTTAGGGTATGTTTAGAAGTGTAGCTGATGTTAATTTTTAAAATAATATTTTATTTTTATTTTTTCAAAAATTATATTTAACATCAATATATTAAAATAATCATATTAAAATAATCCAGAACACAAAAAAAATTAAAACATTTTTAAAATATAACGCCAGACAAGCACTAAGATTTGATTAACAAAGGATATAATTATGAAAACAAACTCCGGGATAGTTAATGCTATTTAAAAAAACTACGATTATTATTTTAAAATCTATATCATAGTTTCTTTCCACTCCTCCACCTGTCCAGCTCATTTAACAAATTTACCCCATGTGTCAAATGAGGTATCACTATTGATTGCCGTAAACATAGCAGAGAGCCCAAACCTCACAGCCTCGTAAGAACCAACAGTGAGCCAGTGACGGCCCAAGAAACACTCGTAAAAATCACGATTTAACTCATAACTTTTTATATTTATATATTAAATTAAATTAAATTCAAACACTAGTAAGATCCTATTTATGACTGGCCAAGTAAGTCTTATTATATTTATGGATGATCTTGTGAGATCAAATATATCTTTCAAGCTATTTATTATATCTAGTTGAAATTTAAAAAAAAATATTTTATTAAATTAAACAAAGTTCATAAACATATTATTTTATCGAGTCAAAGTTGGATGAATATTATCAAATACATCAAACTAGATATTCATGTATTGTTTTAAGCACGTCTAGAGTTATATAAGAAAATTATTGTGATCCTAGTTAGAAGAAAAACCAGACATCTTAATATTTCTAAATATATATAATAAACTCGTTAATTTATTCATACGAGAGATAACTATGTGTTTGAAATCTACCATGAATTTGCGAAAAATAAAGATCCGGACTACATGGAAATATTTCAGAATGAAAACTTTGTTAATTTGTTTTTATGATCGTATTTTATTTATTTAATGTTACAAAAATATTTCTAATCTAACATTTTTCTGGTACTTTTAAACATTGTTTGATAGTTTTTTTAATTAATAGACTTATGTTATTAATTATTAATTATTAATTTAGACTTACAACTTAAAAGAGGTTTATTATTACTTGTTACGGGGTTCTTCTGTACTCACTATCATCTAATAATTTATTTTTATTTTTATTTTTTTTTATCTATATTATCTATCTTTTCTATTTATTTAGATCACTAATTATTTATAATTTTGTTGACTCTGTTTATTAAATTTTATTGTAATTTTATTTATTGGATGAAATTATCAATATATAATTAAAAAATACATATTTATAATTTAATGATCCGATCTTATATTATATTTTTTATGTCGGGTCAGAAATACTATTTTAACACGCTCGCAGTCATGAGCCCGTAGGGCAGTGAGATGTTTTTTAGAGTGTGAGGCTCTGTGAGGCAGTAAATATTTTTCATTTGAAATTAATATATGTATATATTATGTGAATAAATAATTATAGTCAATCTCTATTTGACCTCAGAGACTGCATGTATTTCTACCAAGTAAAGAACGCTGTCCAAATTATCACATGTCACCATTATCACCACGTACCCAAACCGACACCCTTTCCAGTTTCCCGCGCTTTCAGTGCCATAACGTACGCTTTCGTCACGTGATGCACGTTAAGAAATTTAAAGGTCAGGAATTCTTCTGAAAAAAAAGATACCCGCGAATCATTAGAGCGTTTTGCATTTTGTTTTAAGATAGTTTTTGGAATATTTTTTTTTAATTTAAAATTTTAATTTATTAAAATTATTTTGATGTTATAAATATTTTTTTAAAAAATATATTTAATATATATTTAAATAAAAAATACTTTAAAAACTAATTTCAAACACAATCACAAAAAGGCATGACATGAACTCGTCGTTAGATTAGTGTCTATACTTTTGTTTTGTTTTACCTTACATTTCAAAAGTAATTTTTTAAAAAAATATTTTAAATCATTTTTTTGATATTTTTAAATTATTTTCATGTACAATATTAATATATTTTTTAATATATATATAAATTATTTTGATATATTTTAAATAAAAAAAATATTTTAAAAATAATCACAATCACTACTTTCCCATATGTCACTTCGGGTAGGGATTGTTTAAAATTGTTTTTTCTAAATATTATGAAATTTCTATTTTAGATATTTTTCAAGTGACGATATTAAAATAAAAATTTATTTTTTTAATTACATAACATTTTTAAAAAAGTACATTTCACCTCTTTATCCGGTACACATCTTGTTAATTTCTCATGTTATTTTCTAAATAGTAAAAATTCCATCCGCAGCATTTTCCTTACAGTAAAATTGATTTTTTGAACCCACGTTAATTAGTAAAATACTACATTTACGGATATAGAAGGATAGTGCAAGGACATTGAGAGTTTTGTTATCATTTATTCACTTAGCAGCACGGGAAAACTGACTCCAGTATCAAATATATTTTTAAAAGATATATTTTTTATTCTCTTATTAAATTGTTTTATTCAACTATTTGAAAATATAATTATTTTTATTTATAATTTTTTTTTTATTTTAAAATATATTTTGATAATATTTTTTATTTTTCTACCAGCACATGAAAATAAACTAAAAACATAAAAAAAACTTTATATTTTTTCAAAAGTTTTTTTGAAATGCTATACTAAGCCGGGCCTAATATATTATATATAATAAATATTTATAAGTATAAATTAACATGACTAGATTCTCATTTTATGTTTTCCTTATTTGTATATTTGAAATACAGTATAGTAAAACTATTTACAAAAACTCTTTTTTTTCCAACCAGTTTTATGATATTCAGTCAGGGAAACTGTAGAAAACCGGGGATAAATTTGAAAGATTAAACATATAGAGGACCGATATGTTAGTGACTAAATAATATGGGTACTGACTCGTAGATCGACAAAAGAGAAGAAAATAAAAGAAATTGAAGTGATAATAAAGCTGTCAGATCAGTACGGTTTTTTGGCTGGCGTATTATCTGGCATCTGCATCGCCAATCCCATGAAAACCCTCACGAACCATCTTGTCTGAACTCTCATGCAAGGCAGTACTGGACGCGTTGGAATGCATCTAGCTAAGGAGCGCGTGTGGCTACCAATATTAAGTCAATCGAGAGAGAAAAGCAAGAAGTCAGCTAAAGCTCCCGTACCGTCACCGACACAGTAATATTCTTTACCCTCTCCGCTACCCTCCCCTTTATCTTTATGCCTGGTTTGAATTTTGTTTATTTTTACGTTTTAGTAGTGTTTTTAAAATTTTTAGTTTTTAATTTTCATTTTAAATTATTTTTTTTTTATATTTTTAAATAGATTGATGTAATAATGTTAAGAATATTTTTTAAAATTAAATATTATTTTAATATATTCTCAAGCAAAAACTACTTTAAAAAAACGATTTTTACATCAATCTCAAAGGTTTAGTTAGCCGGAGGTATCGTGTTGGGTTTGATATTGTGTTTTAAAATTATTTTTAATAAAAATAAATTTATTTTATTTTATTTTATTTTAAATTTAAAAAATATATTTTTAAATTATTTTGATATAAGAATATCAACTTTTTTAAAAAATATAATTCTTATGTATTTCTAAATAATACTTTAAAAACAACATCAACCACACTACTACTAAACAAGCCATTGGCACCCAACAACGAACATTTTTAAGTTTGGAAGAAAAAAACCCACAAAGTTCTCCCATTTCTCACAAGTTCTTCATAGCTTTTATAAAGCAGGAGGCTTGCTTCTTCCATGTATGGAACAATGATAAAAAAAACACATCTCCAGGGCAGAGTATATGGCCATCATGTATTGTATATAAATTACGAGCTATAGTATTAAAAAGAAAACGAACATGTATGTGATGCAAGAATCTTTAGCATTTAATAGAGGCTAAGTTTGTTGGTGCACAAAAGGGTTTTGATAAAGAGAATTAAGAAATGTGAGGGACAATGAGATGGACATTTTAGCATTCCTTTAGTATAAAAAAGTTGTTAGAAGGTCTAATAAAGTGTCCGCTTGGGTTGAACATGTTTAATAAGTACGCTAAACACTTCAACCAATACAAGATTGGAGGCTCATGAACAGTTAACCAGTCACATTTTTGTTTCAAAATTCCCACCTTTTTCTTAGAAACCAAACAGAGTATTCCTATCCTCCATTAGAGAGAGAAAACTGACAGAAAAAGGTCCTCGTGAACTCCGTTTAGAGAGAAAACTGACAGAAAAAGGTCTTTGCGAACTCCGTTTGGGAGTGATTGCAATAGAATGTTTTGCTGAAATTTAAATTTTTTATTTTATTTTAAATAAATATAATTTGATGTTTTTAAATAATTTTAATGTCCTGATATAAGGAAAAAATAAAAATATTATTTTAATATATTTCAATATAAAATACACTCTGGAAAAATTATTACGGCAACCAAACCAAACCCCTTTTAGTAACATGCTTCTTTATATATTCCTATTCTCTTCTCGTCAATCAATCAAGATTAGGCATGAAGGTGAATTGAGATATGCGCTTTTGCCATCCCAAGATTAATGGCCCATTAATTGTCAACTATTCACATTTATGTTTCAAAATCGCCCCTCTTTTCGCATCGACCAAACAGGATTAGACGTAAAAGTAAATTGAGAAAAAACGCCATGGCTATTCCAGGACTCATGGTTAGTTACTCATCAGTCAATTTGACATATTTTTGTTCCAAAAATCCGACCTTTTATCATCAACCACACAGCTATAGATAAAAACAAGATTTTGAACAACGGGCATTTGATTTTTCTTGCTTGATTTTGAGGAAAGTTTTGACAGTTTTGAGTCCTATACAAATTACATTTCTAAGTTAAAAGAAAGAAAGAAAAATATGGATTGGTACAGCACGGATCCATGATCTCAATCATCAAAATCATCATCCGCTGATGATAAAGATGGCGTCTTTGTTATTTTAGCTGGCGATAATGATGAAAACGATGTCGGATTTTTGCAGAACTCAAAGCTGTTAGCTTCTCTTCTCTCCAGCACAAAATGTCCCAATGAATCAATCGTCTCTACCGAATTCTCTTCACACAGAAACTCTTCACTACAAACCCCCTCAACCTCTCTCTCAATTTCATGCACAAAGACATGTGTCTTCTTGTTGCCTCCTCTCTTGCTCCATGACAGAACAGCAGCCGTAAATATTGATGACATCCTCCCTGGAGCCGCCGCGAAATACCCACGAGGCCCGTCGACTAAAATCACATCCCAAGAGATTTCATAAATGTGATTAGGCATGTCATTTATGCCAAGCTTGCAATCAGAAAAGAGTAAATTCTGCACAGGCCTGCAGTCGCCATCAACCTGCCCTTTTGTCACTAATAAAAGATCACTCATTTCACTAACTTTGGTGGTGAATTGTATATCATAAGCCTCGATATCAGGGTGTTTTTTTTCATAACTAGAAACAAGGTACTCACTTTCATCAAGAAATATTGTACGCCCATGGAAATTGAGTGATTTCCACAGAAGGGTCTCGTGGGTTAGGCCAAAAACGAGGAGATTGCAATGAGGGGAGCAGCTTTGAAGAGTGGCGGCGATGGCGGAGAGTTCAGCGGATGACATGTGAGGTTTTGTGATGTTGGCCGTGGAGGCGTAGTGGAGGAGGGCAGCGGTGATGGAGGGTGGGAGAGAGGTGGTGGAGGTGATGGGAGCTGAAGTTGTGGCGGTGGTGGCTGTAGAGAAGGTGGCGGTGGTGAAGAGAGTGAGAGTGAAAGCTATGGTAAAGGAGGTGATTATGAAGAGTAACCAGAGACGGTGAGAGGAAGGAAGGGTTTTGTTGATTGATGAGTGCAGGAGTATGAATTTTGTGTTCGTGGTGGTCTTCATTTTTCTCTGGAGTGAGAGTTTGAAAGATGAATCAGACGAGGTCTACAAGGGTTCAGGTTTTGAAATGTTTCTCTCTCTCGATCTTAATACTTACTTAACTTGATGTGAGAGAGGGAGACAGAGAGATCTACGGAGGAGATTGGGAGGGTACCACGCCAATTCCAAAGCAGAGGTGAAAGGTGCTGTGGTGGGGATCTAGATTTGTAAGCGTTTTTTATAAAAAAAACGTTATTTTAAATTTTAAATTTTAAATTTTTTTGTGCTATACCAAAGGTTGATCTAAATTCATCGGATAAAAATGCTTCCAAATAATCGGTTTCATATAAGATGAAGGATTGAATCTCTGACCTCTCTTAAGAGAATAAAATACCCTTACCACTCGTACCAGGATCTCTTGTATTTAAATTTTAAATTTTAAAAATAAATAGATATTCTCAATCTATGATGAAAATTATTATCAATCTCACCATAAATTGGCATAACTATAACATGAATACATAAGGCATCGCATTAAAAGACATCGTTGTAATAATCAAATGTGCATGTATGTAACATTGTCATGTTTTTAATACAAATTAGCTTTTAGTTTTTTTATTGGATTTTTCATATTTGTGTACCTGTCGCCAAGTGTATGGACCATATTTTTCTGAGTAATTATAATTCCCAATATATGTTTTTGTGATGATTTAGAAAGTTACAAAAATCTTAAAAGCAATTGAATTTACAGCAAAAACAGATCATATAACGTATAGTATCACACTAGAAAACATCGTGATAGTCTAGTCATGTGTTGAAAGTGTGTTTGTGGTTGTTTATGAAAGTGTTTTTCATTTAGAAATACATTAAAATAATATATTTTTATTTTTTTAAAATTATTTTTGACATCAGCATATTAAAATTATTCAAAACACAAAAAATAATTAATTTAAAATAAAAATAAAAAGTAATTTTTTTTCAAAAACACTTTCAAAAAATCTCCCATACACCCAAAATAACTGTCCATGTGTGTAATATTGTTATTTTTTATAATAAAATAATTTCCATTTATACAATTGGATTTTGGATATTTACGTATCTCCCGCAAGTTTATAGATTACATTTTCCTAATCGATCAGAATTTCCTAATACATGTTTTTGTGACAATTTAGAGAGTTCAAAAAATCTCCAGAGCAATGGGATTTGCGACGATTAAAAATAATATTTAAAAAAACAAAAATATGCCAAAAAAAACAAATAAGGCCTAGCATATTTGGTTATACAAGCTCAAGACTTTATTTTTTATCACCAGATTATGCTAATATGGACTTACCAAGATCTGTTGTTAAGCTGGGATGTAATTAAACTTTAAGAAAATGGAAAATTTTCAATTTCCACCCGGTTGTTCACGAATTAAAAAATAGAAAAAAAATCAAGAAAAAAATTTTAAATGCTTCTTTTAATATGAATATCTAGATCAATTTTTGAATACCTTAATTAATTTTACGAGTAATTAAAATGAACAAACTCAATATTTTAATAGTTATGAGAATAGAATTGATTACACAAACTTAGATACACTCCCCAGGTTTTCTTAGATGGTGGCGCTTTTTTTTTTGTCATTTAATTATTGGGTGCAGACATGGGGCAGGGGGGACCACCAGTTGATGTGGGACCGTGTCCTTAAAGAGGGACTGGAGACTTATGAATAGAATAATGTTAAGACAATTCTTAAAATCTAAAACGTGTGACGAGGATACCTCACAAGTCACTGTGAACACTGTTAACGTTGTAATCATGAATTCTTTTTTTTCTTCTCCATCTACGTTCACATATTTTTTATTTTCACTTAGACTTTTTTAAAATACAAAAACATTTTAAAAATCCCATGTGTGTGTATATTGGAAAATATATAACTTGACCCGAGCGGCCATATGGGGGTGGGGGGTGGGGTTGATAGATCTTCACTCAACTTTGCTTAAAAAATATAGCTCCATGTTAAATGAACATTAAAACTCCAACTATGCCTGCTGACATCGATAAACAATTCAAGCTCCATAAATTCTTGAACTACTTTTATAAATTAAAAGGGAAATAAGAGGTGGGCAGTGGCATGTCATCCACCTAGAGACCGGTAAAATTGACCATGTAAATAATTTAATATTGAGAGAGAGTTACTTTATATCGAAATTATCTAGCGGTTTACACGGTAATATGAAACTAAGAGATTTGTTTTTTTATATAATTTTAAATATAAATTCTGTAATTACTAATATAATAATTATTAGAGATTTATATTCAATTATACGAGATTAGTTAATAATTAATTCATATCAATAATGAGATCCACGCTCACATCCTGACATGTTAAGATAATAACTCGTAGTCGGTATCCCCCTGGCTTTCCTCAAACCCTACGTTCCTTGTTTCTCTATGAAGGTATCCTTGATGCCAAGTTGAGGCGGCTAGAATGAAATTGTATCACCTCATGTATAGCAAAATCATTAAGTATAGAAATGGATGGACCAGTCCGTACATGGAGGTGGCTATATCTTGCAAAATTCTCTTAAAAAAACAATGAAATTGGTCGATATGTATGCAGTTTCTATATGCTCTCCTCATTGTTTAAATGACTGGAAGATGAGCTCAAAAATGGTTCATGGTTCATGATTGATTTAGACCGATGTGAATCAATTAATAGGACAAAGGTGTTTTTCCTTAATAATTCATAAAGCTTCAAAGATCCCACTATCTTGTCCTGACAGATTATTGATATTGTTTTTCCTGGCAAAGAAAACGAATCGACATTAAATAATAAAAAAAGACATGTAATAAATAAACCCGTTTTTTATTTTTATTTTAAAAATATTGAACTCTGAAAGAAAGAAAATGATTTAAAAACATTAATTTACAATAAAAAATAATATTGTTTTTGTAAATGCAATGCCAAGAGTATGAATTTTAGAGAAAAGTTATGTTGCATGACCTGAAAAAAATTAGAAATGTTATATATTTTATTAACAAAAAAACCGAGTTCAAATTAAAAAAAAATCAGCAGCCCTTATCTCATCAAATCATTCACTCTCTTTTATCTTCATATTCACTTTCCTCATTTATTCTCTTTTTTAGGGTTATAGCATTAGAATATCCCTTTTTAATTCAAATTAAAAGGTTTTCTGTGGCAAGCTGAATCGATCGTTTTCATAAGGGAAAAGATATCCGTGGAGTTTCAAAGAGCGCAAACTTGGCATCAATGGATTTTTACTACTCCTTTTTTCACTGTCTTCTTTGCCTGTCCACCATTTACTAAGTCTCTCCTTGTCCACAAGAAAGACCTTGCATGTTAAAAGGAAATGGAATGATTTGTCGATTTATAGCATTTGAAATTGAGATTGAGTATGTTTTGTAATTTTGTTTATTTAAAATTAAGTTTTAAAATGCATGTCTTGCATCATATTAAATATATATATATATATATATATATATATATATTATTTTAAAAATTTCTGAATAATATTATTTTAAAAACAAGATCTGAAAAAATACACCTAAGCGATAGTGCGCTGGGCTGGGCTGCAGGTTTTATGTCGGCCTCCAATGGGCCCATGTTCGATTATAAGCTGGACCTCTCATACACAGACCATAAGGAATGGAACGCATTTGAAGAGGCCCTGGAAAAGAAATAATTAGTCACAGTTTTGTGTTTGTGTCAACATATTCGTCTGGCCTGCATTTAACAATCCCTGCTCATTTTTAGAGAGAGAAATAATAATTTACAGCTCGTGTAGTCAGAAACTCATATGTAATTTATTTTATTTTAAGACGAGATGGATAATTTAGAAATTGCAAAAGGAAATGACATTCTGTGCTGTCTGGACAATCCTTCTGCCCGTCGAAATTTCAAGGGCGATGCCGGCTCAACTCTTCAATCAAAGCATTGAAATCAGAAAAAGAAGATCCACCATTTTCAACAGCCTTCCTTGCCGTTTCTCCTAGCTCACTTGCTCTACTCCTCTTTTCATCTGCTTCTACACCCACCATAATTCGAGTGATTGCCTTCTCTATGGCTTCACTTTTAAGTGCAACATGATCTCCATGCACCCCAACCCATTCCTTGACCCCGACAGAAACTCCAGTTTCTAAAACATCAGTCACCAGCTTTTCATTATAGAATTGCTCGGCAAATAGAGGCCATGTAATCATGGGCTTCCCTGCAGTAATGCCCTCAAGCGTCGAGTTCCATCCACAATGAGTCACAAATGCACCTGTCGCTACATGATCAAGAATCAACACCTGGGGTGCCCACCCTCTTATAATCAGTCCCTTGCCTTCCATTCTTTCCTCAAATCCTTCGGGTAACCAATCTTCCTTCTCTTCTTTACCGTTTTTGTTTCGTCTAACAACCCAGATAAATTGCTGCCCAGAAGCTTCCAGGCCTGTTGCCATCTCCTTTAGCTGAGAGGCAGCGAAGCTTGCCATACTTCCAAAGCAGATATAAACAACTGAATTGAGTTTCTTGGAGTCAAGCCACTTCAAACACTCGCGTTGATCAATTGAGGCTTCTTTTCCTCTTCCTGATTTATCCTCGATCTCTCTGTTGCATACTGAAACCGGGCCTACATTCCAAGCCCTTCTGCCCAAAACCTTCATGTAATGATCAGCATAAGCTGGCTCAAGCTCATAAAAGCTGTTGACAACAACACCGAAGCTCCTCAGCTCTGATTCTTTGGATGCTTTCAGTAGCTTGGTGAAGTCATTTTCAACATCTTCTCTTACATAGCCTGGCAGTTGCTTCCTTGTCAGCTTTATATCACCAGGAAGACTAGGCACGACAAAAGGTTCAGAATCTGATGAAACTTTCTTGTGTGGCTCATAAAGTCTCACGCATTCTGCAGCACATAGAGCGAAGTTACTAGTGCCATGAAACACTAGCCTCGGAATTCCAAATTTGGCGGCAGCATCAGTCGCCCAAGGAAAGAAAATATCAGCAACAATGCAATCAGGATGTATTTCTTGCAGTACCTTCTCGATATAAGGGAAGAACACACTTCCCAGAATTATCTTCCAGCAAAGGAAACCAGAACAAATCAAGGCTAACATTCAGTCTAGATTTCATCCATTCATTGTCAGATATTGTAACGGTTACTTTCTTAATTGTACATGTAACGGCTACTTACCTAATTAAGCTCTCATTAGCTTGTATAAATTCTCATATCATTCAGCAATAAAAGTAAGCAAAAATATATTCACTGAAATCAAAGGCAGTATTGAAATTCATCATGGTATCAGAGCCACCAACCTCTAACGAGTCACCGATCCAACTCAACACCATGCCCTCTTCATCTGATCAAAACCCAACTGTCAATCTCAACACCCAACCATCTTCCACAACAAATCAACCACTCATAGCCTTCAACATAACTGCCCAGATCAATGAAAAATTGACTCCCTCTACCTTCATACAGTGGCGTGCTCAATTTGAAGCACTCCTAATTGGGTATGACTTACTCAATTTTGTCGAAGGAACACTTCAATGTCCCATCTCCACTGGGACTGCAACTGATGAACTCTGTAAAAGTCACTGGATTCGTCAAGATAAACTCATCTTGAGTGCAATTTTGGCATCCACCTCCCCGTCCATCACACCTCTCATAGCCACTGCAAAGACATCCTTCGAAGCTTGGAAAAAGCTCAAAACCCTCTATGCTAGCCGTTCAAGAACAAGAGCTATGCAGATTAAAGGAGGAGCTCACCTTGATACAAAGGGGCTCTCGCTCAATCATCGAGTATCTTCATGCCGTGAAGGCACTGGCAGACGAAATAGCTGTCATTGATCATCCAATTTCGGATGATGACTTGACCCTCTATATATTGAATGGGTTAGGAGCAGATTTTAGGGAGATTGCAGCTCCCATTCGTGCCCGAGAATCATCACTGGGCTTTGAAGAATTACACGACCTCCTTGTTGGTCACGACGTCTATCTTCGTCGTCTTGAAGCTGCAACACAGCAGTCGGTGATGACTGCAAATTACACCAAAACGCGATGGTCTGCACCAGGAGGAAATCAGAACTTTCACCGAAGAATGGAGCCAAACAGACAAAGTGCCCAGCGTGATGGATCTCAAGGCCAGCGTGATGGGCCTCACGGTCCAAACCGATATTTTCAAGGAGCCCAACGTGATGGGCGTAAACCCAATACATACACGGCAGGACCAATAATTCCAACAGGCGTTACCGACCCAAATGCCAATTATGTGATATTGTGGGCCATACAGACAAAATCATGCCATCAATTTCGAGCCCAACACACATCCATCAACTGCACCACCACTTCAAATGGCGCAGATAAAAATTGGTTACTTGACTCACGACCTCTCATAATATTACCGGTGATTTAAATAATCTATCTATTCACTCGAATATGATGGAACAGATAAAGTCATTCTTGGCGACGGTTCGAGTTTGAATGTCTCACACACTCGGTTCACTAGACCTACATACTCCTCACCGCACCTTCACACTACGTGACACACTTTATGTTCCAAGTCTTCGCAAAAATTTAATTTCGGCACATCATTTTACTAAACAAAATAATGTTTTTGTTGAACTTCACCCTTATTATTTTCTTGTGAAGGATCAAGTCACGAGGCACCTTTGCTAAAAGGAGCATGTAGCAATGGCATCTACGCCTTCCGGATCCGTGATGGTACCACCAAAACTTGCAAACATACATGAAAGGACTTGCATTGATGGTCGGCACAAGCGACTTGGGCACCCTCCATTAAACTTGTTCGAGTTTAATTAAAAATTGTTCTTTGCCTATTTTCAAAAATAAAACATTGTCTTCTATTTGTCATTCATGTTCAATTAATAAAGCCCACCAGTCAACCATTTCGTGTCAATAGTCTCACAAGTCATGCTCCACTTGATCTCATCTACACCGATGTTTGGGGGCCCGCCAACTATCTTGGAATAGATGGCTCACGCTATTATCTTATTTTTGTAGATCATTACACAAAATATATCTGGTTTTATCCCATAGCTGCCAAATCTGACGTTTCTCTCATTTTTCTTCAATTCAAAAAGTTTGTAGAAAATAGATTTCAAAAAACAATCAAAGCCATATATTCTGACAATGGTGGGGAATTTATTGCTCTTAAAATTTTTTTCTCAACTCATGGCATTACCCATCACACTACTGCTCCCCACACACCTCAACAAAACGGCGTTTCTGAACGTCGTCATAGGCATCTTGTTGAAACTGGCTTGACATTACTTCATGATGCAAATCTTGATCCATCTTATTGGCCTCATGCTTTCCAAACTGCATCCTACCTCATAAATAGGCAACCCACTACCATCCTCCGTGGAAAGTCACCGTTTGAAACACTTTTTGGTCAAAAACCTAATTATTTAAAATTAAAAAAATTCGGTTGTCCCTGTTACCCTTTCACACGCCCATATAACTCTAACAAAATGCAACCCAAATCCAAATTATGTATTTTTCTTGGTTATGCACCTACCCAAAATGCATATAAATGTTTTGAACCTCAAGAAAAAAAATTCTTCATATCCCGCCATGTCATTTTTGATGAAAATAAAGTCTCACCCTCTACTGCACACGTGACTCCTCCAACAATCACACCTAACCCATCCACATCCCCACAATTACATGTCCTACCCGTCGTCTCCCAAGTTGCAGCGCCACCATTGAGCAGTCCACCAAGTCCCTCGGCACACCCATCATCGGACACCCAGGACGGCACTCATGCCATGGCTACTGCTCCTCCAGGTAATTTCTCCCTCTCTCGAAATTCCTCTTTTAATTCATCTCATAATCCTGATTGTCTTAACCCTAATTCCTCTTCACCCGAATCATCCCCATTACCCGAATCATCATCCCCATTACCCATTGAAGACATATCATCTATCGCCATCATTCACTCGAAACTACGTAAAACCTTCCCCACACAATCCTCCTCTTCGATCCCATCACATGACCACCCGTTCCATGAACCAAATTTTCAAACCCAAAACCATACACACCGTATCCAAGCATCCCCTCCCACAAACAATCGAACCCACCAGTGTTAGCCAAGCAATCTCCAACCCCCAATGGCGTACAGCCATGTCTTCCGAACTCACGGCCCTAATGCAACATGGGACATGGGACCTAGTTTTACCCCCCCCGGAATGCAAACCAGTGGGTTGCAAATGGGTATTCCGGGTTAAAAGACATGTCGATGGTTACGTGGACCGATTCAAGGCTCGTTTAGTAGCCAAAGGCTACCACCAAAGACCCAGTATTGATTATTTTGAAACATTTAGTCCAGTAATTAAACCGCCACCATTAGAACTATTTTGTCTATTCTTTGTTATGCTTGGCTGGTCATTGAGACAATTAGATGTTAATAATGCTTTTTTACATGGTCAATTAACCGAATCAGTGTTTATGTCGCAGCCACCGGGGTTCAAAGATCAATCCAAACCTAACCATGTTTGCAGATTAAATAAGGCAATATATGGCCTTAAGCAGGCCCCTCGAGCATGGTTCTCTGCCCTCAAATCTGCCATAGTTCAACTGGGTTTTCATAGCTCTCTGGCTGATTCCTCTCTCTTTATTTACAATCACAATTCTATTATCTGTTATTGCTTAGTTTATGTTGATGACTTAGTCATCACTGGAAACAATAATATGTTTGTGTCTGATGTTGTGAAACACCTAGGTGCCAAGTTTTCACTCAAAGATATGGGCGATTTGCATTTTTTCCTCGGGGTGGAGGTAATACCTAATGCTGTCGGTTTGTTCCTCTCTCAGCACAAATACATACGTGACCTTCTTGCAACGACAAGCATGAGCGGAGCCAAGGACATATCCACACCCCTCTCCACCTCCCAGGCTCTTAGGTTAGCCGATGGAACGACCATCGTGGACGAGTCTGAATTTCGAAGAATTATGGGCGATCTCCAATATCTATCCCTAACGCGCCCCGACATCTCGTTTGCAGTCAACAAGCTCTCTCAATTTATGCACAAGCCCACAATCACCCACTGGACAGCAATCAAGAGGCTTCTCTGCTACTTGAAGCAAACCCTTCTCCATGGTATCCAACTTCGCAAAGGAGGGTCTCCGATTGCTCAGTACATTTTCACGAGCCGATTGGGTGGCAACCTAGATGACCGAACCTCCACATCAAGATACATCGGTTTTTGGGCTCTAACCCCATATCTTGGAGCTCCAAAAAACAACGTGCAGTTGCCCGCTCCTCCACTGAAGCGGAATACCGAGCCTTGGCCAATGCAGCCTCTGAGACGATCTGGTTAGCAACTCTCCTCAAGGAACTTGCAGTTCCAATTCAGACTCCACCACAGCTTCTCTGTGACAATTTAGGTGCCACACATCTCAGCTTCAACCCAGTGCACCATTCACGAATGAAACACATCCAAATAGACCTTCATTTTGTGCGTGAACTGGTGCAAAACGGCAACCTTCAAGTTCAGCATGTGCACACTCAAGATCAGTTAGCCGATCTGTTAACAAAGCCCTTATCCCGACAGCGGACCGAACTATTACGATCCAAGATTGGACTCGCCGACGGCAGCCCAATCTTGAGGGGGCGTATAAGGGAAGAACACACTTCCCAGAATTATCTTCCAGCAAAGGAAACCAGAACAAATCAAGGCTAACATTCAGTCTAGATTTCATCCATTCATTGTCAGATATTGTAACGGTTACTTTCTTAATTGTACATGTAACGGCTGCTTACCTAATTAAGCTCTCATTAGCTTGTATAAATTCTCATATCATTCAGCAATAAAAGTAAGCAAAAATATATTCACTGAAATCAAAGGCAGTATTGAAATTCATCACTCGAAGGGTTCTTGAAGTAAGGCTGTGGCAACGATAAACTTTTTGGTCATTTCATTTGTAAAGACTGCTTCTTTGTTTTCACATCCCTCCGGCAATCCTGCCTCTGCTGCAGGAAATTTGATGGTTTGGATATCAATATCGAAACCCAAATCTTTGGTTTTTTGGATGGTTTTGGAAAAGAAAGGTGCGTTGAGAGGAGTGGTGATGATGGTTGTCTTTACGCCTCGAGAAGCAAAAAGCTTGGCCATGTCCACAGAAGGTATCATGTGGCCATGAGCCAAGAAAGGGAAGAAGAAAATGTGCACCTGGTGACCCAAAGTACCCATCTGGCCTTGTAAAATAAAGAAAAAGAAAAAAACCTGGTATTGAAAATGGAACCAAGCTTGTCAGAAAAAAATGTTGACGAGGATGAAGGAAACCTCAGACTGGTCTTGTTTGAATAAAATTTTGGACATGGATTGGTATCTAATAAACAGAGGTTAGGAAGACGGAGTTTATTTTAATAAGACCTTTTAGAATTTAAAAATTTCCAGGCCTACGATCACGTCACTGCTCCCATCAGAAAGCGTCGATTCTACCTAGGATCATATTACCTGAATTTTCGTAGGACAATCTTTTTACAATAACATGGATGTTTTAATTAATATGGTGTACAGAGATTTGTATATGTATATTCTTAAGTAATTTTATACTGCTTGAAATTAAAGATAATGTCAGCTTTCAATGACAATGAGAAGACCCAAATTGTGATAATTAAAGAGCAAACCCAAAAGTTGTTTTACCCAACAATCTTTTTTAAAATATATATTTTTAATTAATATGTGTCCAGCCAGATTGTGTATATTCTTAATTAAACTCATACGTCTTATAATTAAAGATAATGTCAGATTTCAATAACAATGAGAAGAATCGACTTGTGATATTAAAGAGCAGACCCAAGAGTTGATTTACCCTTAGGGGGTTTCCCGTAACAATTGTTTATTTTTTTTTATCATTACGTGTATCCCAATTATTTTGCTAGTATTTTGATTAATCTAGATGCACTAAACTTTCAATAATAGTATTAACAATCAAAAATATAAATTTTCAATAATAATAGTATTAACAATCAAAAACTCGAACTTGAAATAAAATTATAAACAAATTATTTAATACTAACCTTATTACCACCGTCTAATTAAAGAGTGGTTAATTAGAACGGCTATTTCTTCATTTTTAACAATATAATGGCAAGACAATCTTCTTCTTGTTGTTGTTCTTCTTTCTCGTTTGTAAATTTGTAATTAGACCAAATCTAATTTTAGTTTTTAGATTGAATTAATTAAATTAGTAAATCCATTCCCTCCCTCTGCGTTATGTTTTTCAAGTAATTATTTTACAACCTTTTCACAATTATGTTATTTTTCCTCGTAAAATAGATTTAAGCAAGTCTTCTCCTAGGCATTGGAAGGCCCTGTTAATTTAAGAAACCTGGCACTCTGATTTTACTTATTAAATAGTCCATTTTCATGTCAAAGGTTTGCATTTGGTGATGAGAGTTCTATTTATATTCTCTTTTTCCCCTTGAAATGACCTGGAAAAATATATCAGAGAGAAGAGAAAATTGCTAAATTCTAGAGATAATAGAAAAAAGTTATTGTTGACATCGGTTCCGAACATCAAAATTATTGAATTTTATGTAGCGATTTTATTTGACAACATAAGTTCAATCTACTTGTTCAAAGCAAAATTGTCAATACCGTTTTAGTTAACACTTTGTTTTTTATTGGCACGAAGTATTTTGGTTTTGAAACATTTCGAGACTATATTATTTATATATATATAATTAATTAATTATATATATAAAAAATCAAAGGTTTCATTTTATGTAAATTTCATTCATTATGATGACAAAAAATCAGAGTCTTGAACTTACAAACTCATTTTTAACACATTATATTAGTGTATTCAAATAATTATTTCATCAAATAAAAAACAACAAAAAATGCTAATTTTAGTTAATCAATTTTAAATTTTCCAAAGCACGAGCACATGCACTAACAAAAAAATACTTTTATGAAAAACTAAAAATTATGTTCATTTACTAGGTGCAAAGATGATTTTTTTAAAAAGTATCAAGATTAAAGCTACTTTTTTAATAGAAAAGTCAAAATAAAAATTTATTATAGTCATTTTAATATTCATGATAATAGAATATTATTTTTTTACATAAATTTAAAATGATAGTATATTATTAAAAAAACTGAATCTTTATATCATGTTTATAATATAAAAATATGATAGTAATTACATACATACATACATATATATATATATATATAATATAAAAATATGATAGTAATTAAATACATACATATATATATATATATAAGTATTTGTATTTCAAAAATGAAACTATTAATGTTTTTCACTCGAGAAATAATGAAAAAATTGTAAACGAATATTGTGAAGAGCTGCAACGCAGCCCTAATTCTAACTCTTATAGATGCTGTATTTAAAGTGTTTACTGTTTATTTATTTTTAATTAAAAATTCATCTTTTATTTTTATATCATGATTTCAAAATGATTTAAAACAAAAAAACAAATTAAACTTTTGGAAAAATATCGCCTTCTCGTTACATCAATACGCAACTTTTAAAACTTTACAGGTCCTCTGATATTTGACGTGTTGGTGAATGATGACGGGGGTAGATGACTCCGGGTGGTGGCTGTCTATTAAACCCATGTGCAAATGCTCTCTTCAGCTTTAATCAGAGACCACAAACTTCGACAATCTATCTATTCCGATGAGCAGCTAAGAAACCTATGGTCGAAGATAAGTGAAGAAAAGTCAAATTTATCAAGAATAGTACACTCAAGATAAAGACTCCCGTGTCACGACAGATGAATTCCAATAACTGAAGAAGACGCTGTCCCCAATCGTGTAAAGATGCGATCATCGAGTTAAAAAATCAATTTAATGCCGCCGCCGCCGCCGCCGCTTCATCTTCAGCAGCAGATAAGATCAAAAGTTTCTTACTGAAGTGAAGTTGCTTTGGAAATTCGATTGCTTGAATGCATAAGCAATGTAACCAATTGGGAAATCACTGTGATTACCTTTTCTTCTCGCCAGCTCTTTCCATGGCCACGAGCGATGGCACTGCAAATCGTACCATAAGGTCAGATTCACAGTGATGGAGTGGCAAACAGAAATACAGAAAGGCGTATCAGCTGAATATGAGATGATCCCTACAGTCCCATCCCAAGACAAGTTTTCTTTTGAACATTTTGTGTGCCCGTGAATCTTGGCTTCCCTACTCATGGTCCACCTCGACCCTCCTTATACTACTATATATATGTCTCTATTTTCATTACTCTCTCAAGCCCAGGAACCTACGGGGGGTATAGATGGGGACCGTCTCATTCTGCTCTTCAATTCTAGTTTTCACTCTCATTTTTCATTCATGCTTGCATTATAATGCGGTAGGCAGGACAGAGAGGGAGAGGAGGCTTTGGAAATAATCATAGGTGGGGGTGGGGGTGGATATTCTCCTGCCCCTTCTCCGCCTCCCCTCCGCCACATCCCCTCCGTCACCGCCACCTCCACCTCCGCCTCTTACTCCACGTCATTCCCTCGGCCTCCGTCACCGCAATCTTCAGCAAGCGAGTTTGCGAGCGAAAACATAAAAGAGACTTTATCACAATTCAGCAATACAGGCACAACATCAGTATTGACCCCATGGCGATTACAAAACAATGGATAGGACCGGATGTCTGTAATTATCCGGGTTTTCATTGTGCAACTTTACCTGACAAGAATGTGACAGCCCTTGCAGCGGTAGATTTCAATGGCTACAATTTTGGTGGCCCAAATCTTAACATCACAAATTTCCTCGATCTGTTGGTGGACTTGTGCATCTATCATTCAAACTCCAACTACTTCAGTGGTCGATTGCCACTGGATCTTAGCAGTTCCACAATCCGTTACCTTTTTGAGCTTGATATCAGCAACAACAAGCACTTTGGTGGATTCCCTAGGTCTGTTCTTCAAGCCACCAACTTAACCTTTTTAGACATCAGGTTCAACTCATTTTCAGGGCCAGTTCCAGCGGACGTCTTCAACTTAGACCTAGAAGTGCTTTTCCTCAACAACAACAAATTCTCACAGCAGCTTCCAAAAATCTCGGCTCCACACCTGCCTTTTATCTCACTTTTGCCAACAACAAGTTCAGCGGTGGCATTCCAAGAAGTGTCGGCAGTGCCCGAAACCTTCTTGAAGTGCTTTTCTTGAACAATGAACTCGATGGGTGCTTGCCATACGAGATTGGCAATTTGAACAAGGCTGTCGTGTTTGATGTGGGCGGCAACAAGTTGACTGGCCCTATACCCTATTCATTTGCATGCCTGGAAAGGATGCACAGCCTGAATTTGGCCGTGAATGAATTTTACGGGCCGGTGCCGGAGATGGTGTGCGACCTGCCTAGATTAACAAACTTGTCTCTCTCACACAACTATTTCACTGTGGTCGGACCCAGGTGCATGAAATTGATAAAGAAAAAGACTCTTGATGTTAGAATGAATTGCATTCCGGGTCTTCCTGGTCAGAGATCAGCAGCTGAATGTGCCACATTCTTCTCAAAACACAGGCCTTGTCCGAATGAGAGATCACTCACCTATATTCCTTGTAGGAAGGGTGGTTTTTAAGTTCATCGTTGACATCTGATCAACAATCAATGGCTCCAGCTGCTGCACCTGTAACATATGATGCCCTTATACCGCGTAAGCATAAGCTGCGGCTTTAAATGGATCCCTCCTTTAAGACAGTCTCTTTGTTTTATTAACGTGGGTGTCGGCCAGCTTACACACACCTCGACAATCTCTTGATTTGCTTGATGGCTGCTCCTATCTCTGTACACATACTTCTCCTAATTAATCTGCTTCTATTCTGTCGTAGAAATTATAATGAATAATGTAAACCCATTTCTGCTTTCAAAGCAGATGCAGCTTTATAATTTAGTGATATTTTCCTTCCTGTTTTCTTTTCAGTTTCTGGCCAGACGTTCCTCAGGCCCGTTTAACCTACTTATAGCCTGTCGTAAAAATAACCATTCCTATAATATTAAGCATTATACATAACAAACAGCGCAAAATTGATTGATTTTATTCACGTCATAATTATTTATTTTAATATTTAATTAATAAAATTATAATTTATTAGAAACAAGTTTTTTACCGCCTAAAAATAATCATGGAATGCATGGCCGATGTCAAAGCTCCAGTATCCCTGAAATTATATATTCCAAATTTCAAAACCAACAGTTCACTTTCCGATTGTGAAATGAGTTTGGGCCCATGGACTACTACGTTATTGGATCTTAAATAAAGCACAGAGGGGAGACAGATGGTTTGTGACACCACAACGTGGGTCTTTTGAGTTTGTTTGCGAAATTTGATATATTTAATTAATATATAAGGTATATTCATTCTTTGGATGCTTTCAGTAGCTTGGTGAAGTCATTTTCAACATCTTCTCTTACATAGCCTGGCAGTTGCTTCCTTGTCAGCTTTATATCACCAGGAAGACTAGGCACGACAAAAGGTTCAGAATCTGATGAAACTTTCTTGTGTGGCTCATAAAGTCTCACGCATTCTGCAGCACATAGAGCGAAGTTACTAGTGCCATGAAACACTAGCCTCGGAATTCCAAATTTGGCGGCAGCATCAGTCGCCCAAGGAAAGAAAATAACAGCAACAATGCAATCAGGATGTTTTTCTTGCAGTACCTTCTCAAAGGGTTCTTGAAGTAAGGCTGTGGCAACGATAAACTTTTTGGTCATTTCATTTGTAAAGACTGCTTCTGTGTTTTCACATCCCTCCGGCAATCCTGCCTCTGCTGCAGGAAATTTGATGGTTTGGATATCAATATCGAAACCCAAATCTTTGGTTTTTGGATGGTTTTGGAAAAGAAAGGTGCGTTGAGAGGAGTGGTGATGATGGTTGTCTTTACGCCTCGAGAAGCAAAAGCTTGGCCATGTCCACAGAAGGTATCATGTGGCCATGAGCCAAGAAAGGGAAGAAGAAAATGTGCACCTGGTGACCCAAAGTACCCATCTGGCCTTGTAAGATAAAGAGAAAGAAAAAAAACCTGGTATTGAAAATGGAACCAAGCTTGTCAGAAAAAAATGTTGACGAGGATGAAGGAAACCTCAGACTGGTCTTGTTTGAATAAAATTTTGGACATGGATTGGTATCTAATAAACAGAGGTTAGGAAGACGGAGTTTATTTTAATAAGACTTTTCTAGAATTAAAAATTTCCAGGCCTACGATCATGTCACCGCTCCCGTCAGAAAGGGTCGATTCTACCTAAGATAACGTTACCTCAATTTTCGTAGGACAATCTTCTTTACAATAACATGGGTGTCTTAAATTTGTAATTAATATGGTGTACAGAGATTTGTATATTCTTAAATAATTTTATACGTCTTGAAATTAAAGATAATGTCAGCTTTCAATGACAATGACAAGACCCAACTTGTGTTAATTAAAGAGCAAACCCAAAAGTTGTTATACTTACAATCTTTTTTAAAATAAAATTGTTTTTTAATTAATATGTGTCCATCCAGATTGTGTATATTCTTAACTAAATTCATACGTCTTATAATTAAAGATAATGTCAGCTTTCAATAACAATGAGAAGAATCGACGTGTGATATTAAAGAGCAGACCCAAGAGTTGATTTACCCTATACGGGTTTTTCCCGTAACAATTGTTTTTTTATTATTATTATTAATAGGTGTATCCCAATCATTTTGCTAGTATTTTGATTAATCTAGATGCACTAAAATCAAGTTAATGACCATATAAAATTATAAATTTTCAATAATAATAGTATTAACAACCAAAATACTCGAACTTGAAACCACATTATAAACAAATTATTTAATCCTAGCCCTATCACCACCGTCTAATTAAAGAGTGGTTAATTAAAATAGATGTTATATGTATTTAATATTTGATTATATAAAATATATCTAACAAATCCACCAGAGAATTTACAGTGACCAAATCAAGATTCTCTAGGCATTAAGGTAAGCTAAAATCCATGGCGGGAAGTTGATGAGCTTGAGATTTATCTGGGTGGTTGAATTTACAGTACCGATGATTGCTATGTTTTGGTCGAGACAAGAGAATTCAGATACTTGGAAGCTTAGCTCGGCAACACGAACAAAGATATGTTCTCAATGTTATTGGAGTCCACTAATAATATGATGGTGTGCATTATTAATTTGATCAATTTCATCCTTGAACTATCAAATATTGTTTATCCTTTTGAGTTAACTGTTGATATTGATAAAGAATCACTTTAAAAGAAAAAGGTTATAGATTATTAATAAATACCAAAGTAAAAAAGAAAGATAATCCCCTTAAAATATGATAATTAAAAAAAAGATTAACTAAATCAACAACACAAGTCTCAATGGTTCCCTTCCCTTGAATATTTTCACTGTGGGCTGCTCATTCCTCATCCCATGTGCCGCGTCAGAGAGTGGGCGTACGTTGGTTTATATAGGAGAGTTTCAGATTTGACAGAATTGTCATTGTGGTGTCAAAATAGCCTGCGCTGTCCCCCCAAAACTAAATCTTACAAAAACGCCCTCAACTGACATTTTATGATGAAAGCCGATTGGGATCCGATGGAGTTTCTTAGATAAGGACATCTTTATTCTTTGACTCACAGGTGGGATATCATGGAGGTTTTACGACTAATGGATCAAGATTTTAAGCAAGAATATTTGGACCCTTTTATGGAGGACAAGAACTCGGTTCTTGTTTTTTTTTTATGACCAGAGTGTCTGAGTCGACTTCACGCGCACCTCGACTATTCTCCGGTCTCACTTGAACATCCTGCACATCCAAATAAGCATGTAAGGCACCACGGGATGACAGGTGTACCACGTAGGGAAGGACCCAGAGAAGTTGGGAGGAGAAACCCTCCCACCCCTCCCACTGAGATTCGAACCAGGAGTTCGAATGTGGGAGGGCACTCCTCACACCACTGGACCACGTCACTTGGTGGTTTGTTTTCTTTCTTTCTTATTTATCAAAAGACATGGTTTCTGTGCTAAATCAAATTAATAAAAAACTATTGATTACTCCCATTTATTAAAAATTAAAAAAACCACCTTTCCAACCCATTCTTTTTGCAATTAAATGATTGTTACGAGGAAGAAAAGGAAATCGAATGATTATATGATTTGTAGTATTTGAAATTAAGATTGAATATGTTTTACAATTTTGGTCATTTGAAATCAAGTTTTTAAATGTATGTCTTACATCATATTTAAAAATAAAATATATTTCTGAATAAAACTATTTTAAAAAAGACCTACAAAAATACCCGCAAGAGATAATGGGCTGGGCTGGTCTGGGCTGCAGGTTTTATGCCGGGCTCAAATGGGTCTACATACGATTATAAGCTGCGCCTGTCATCTACAAACCGTAAGGAATGGAATGGATTTAAAGTGGCTCTGGAAATAATGGAGTCACAGTGTTGTATGTGTATGCATTTAACAATCCCGACCCATTTGAAATTTAATTTATTTTAAGAAGAGATATAATTTAGAAATTGCAATTGGAAGTTACATAGAGGAAATGATAAGCTGTATATTGTCAAAAACTAGGGCAATCCTTCTGCCCGTCGAAGTTTCAAGGGCGATAGCACCTCAACTCTTCAATCAAAGCATTCAAATCAGAGCAAGAAGATCCACCCTTTTCAACAGCCTTCCTTGCCGTTTCTCCTAGCTCCCTTGCTCTACTCCTCTTTTCATCTGCTTCTTCACCCACCATAATTCGAGTGATTGCCTTCTCTATGGCTTCACTTTTAACATGATCTCCTAGCACGCTAACCCATTCCTTGACCCCGACAGCAACTCCAGTTCTTAAAACCTCAGTCACCAACTTTTCATTATAGAATTGCTCGGCAAATACAGGCCATGTTATCATGGGCTTCCCTGCAGTTATGCCTTCAAGAGTCGAGTTCCATCCACAATGAGTCACAAATGCACCTGTCGCTTCATGATCAAGAATCAACATCTGGGGTGCCCACCCTCTTATAATCAGTCCCTTGCCTTCCATTCTTTCCTCAAATCCTTCGGGTAACCAATCTTCCTTGTCTTCTTTACTGTTTTTGTTTCGTCTAACAGCCCAGATAAATTGCTGCCCAGAAGCTTCGAGGCCTGTTGCGATCTCCTTTAGCTGAGAGGCAGGGAAGTTTGCTATACTTCCAAAGCAGATATAAACAACTGAATTGAGTTTCTTGGAGTCAAGCCACTTCAAACACTCATGGTGATCAATTGAGGCTTCTTTTCCTCTTCCTGATTTATCCTCGATGTCTCTGTTGCATAGTGAAACCGGGCCTACATTCCAAGCCCTTCTGCCCAAAACCTTCATGTAATGATCAGCATAAGCTGGCTCAAGCTCATAAAAGCTGTTGACAACAACACCGAAGCTCCTCAACTCTGATTCTTTGGATGCTTTCAGTAACTTGGTGAAGTCATTTTCAACATTTTCTCTTACATAGCCTGGCAGTTGCTTCCTTGTCAGCTTTATATCACCAGGAAGACTGGGCACGACAAAAGGTTCAGAATCTGATGAAACTTTCTTGTGTGGCTCATAAAGTCTCACGCATTCTGCAGCACATAGAGCGAAGTTACTAGTGCCATGAAACACTAGCCTCGGAATTCCAAATTTGGCAGCAGCATCAGTCGCCCAAGGAAAGAACATATCAGCAATAATGCAATCAGGATGTCTTTCTTGCAGGACCGTCTCAAGGGGTTCTTGAAGTAAGGCTGTGGCAATGAAAAACTTTTTGATCATTTCCCCTGCATTTTCATTTGTAATGAATGCGTCTGTATTTTCACATCCCTCCGGCAATCCTGCCTCTGCTGCAGGGAATTTGATGGTTTGGATATCAATATCGAAACCCAAATCTTTGGTTTTTTGGATGGTTTTGGAAAAGAAAGGTGCGTTGAGAGGAGTGGTGATGATGGTTGTCTTTACGCCTCGAGAAGCAAAAAGCTTGGCCATGTCCACAGAAGGTATCATGTGGCCATGAGCCAAGAAAGGGAAGAAGAAAATTTGCACTTGGCGACCCAAACTACCCATCTGGCCTTGTAAGATTGAAAAGACGAAAAACCTTGGTGTTGAAATTGGAACCTCAGGCTTGTCGGAAGAAATGGATGATGAAGATGAAGATGAAGATGAAGATGAAGAAAACCTCAGGCTGCTATTGTTTGAATAAAAATGTGGACATGGATTGGTATTTTATAAACAGAGGTTAGGACTTAGCGAGACGGAATTTATTTTAATAAGAGTTTTCTAGAACTAAAATTTTCCCAGACCGTCTTATTACACTACTAAACGTCACTGCTAGTGTCAGAAAGTGTCAATTCTACGTAGGAAAGACCGTATACGTTACCTCTTTTTCGCAGAACAATTGTTTTTTAAACAGCATGTTTTTTTAATTAATATGGTGTACAACTAGATTTGTTTATTAATTAACAAAACACTAAACCGTATAGAAATCCTGTTGCTCCCAATATATATTATTTACTTGGATTGCAACAGTATTTTTTCTTTTTCTCTTTTTTTCAGTTTTTTTACTGATTACGTTTTTTCCTCATTATTCTTTTTTTCGTTTCTTACTTTTTTCTTCTTTTTTATTTTTTTTCCTTTTCTATATATATATATATATATATATATATATATATATATATATATATATATATATATATATATATATATATTACTTATATCTATAAATATATATTATTTATTTTTATAATCGAGGTATTTAGGCTAGTTTAAATGAATCACGATTAATTTTCGATTTATTTTTACAGTTTTTTTGTTTTTTCCTTATTAAATTTTTTTCTAATTATTTTTTTCCATGAAATATTTTTTATTGCTAGTTATATTTTTTTATTTTTTTATTTTTCCACTTATATATATTTTTATGATCGGAGTGTCTCGTGCTAGCTCTGCTAGCTTAAGCGCCACAATTAATCCTCGGATTTAATTTTTATATAGCTTTTTATGTTTTTTCCGATTATGTTTTTTTTCAATTATAGTTTTTTTCATTTTTCCATGAAATATTTGTTTGTTGGTTATACTTTTTTTTCCACTTATATATTTTTTGTTTTTATGATCGCAGATATCTAGGCTAGCTTAAGTACACCACAATTCATCCCTGGATCCAAAATTTTTATAATCAACATGTCTAGATAAGCTTATGCGTATCACGACTAATTTTCGAACCCTTTTGTTTTGTTTTTTTGCTAAAGTGTTTTAAAACAATATGGATTGCTACTGATGCTTTCATGCTTATTTTTTATATTTCTTTGAGTTATATATTTTTAATAACCATGGTCTCTCACCAACTTGAGCCTTTTATTTTATTTTTTAATTATATTTTTTTATAATCGGGATCTTTGTGTCACCTTAAACGCACCATGACTAGTCCCCTAACCATTTTTTTATAATCGGGTGTTCATGTCAGTTTATGCGTACTCACGACTCCTTTGTGGACCAAATTATTTTTGAAATTTTTTCCTTATACCTTTTTTGTTAACTTACATATTTTTTCATCCCCACACCAATTTGTTTTTTATAGTTGTGGTCTTTTGGTCAACTTAAGCACACCACGACTAATTTCCTAACCAAATTTATTTTTAAAACAATATGGATTGTAAATGGTGTGAGGAAAAAATCAGCAACTCCCCACAAATAGCATTGTTGATTGCAACAAGTATTCCCAGCTCCCCACCTCTATTTTTGCTTCTTCTTTTTGCCTTTTTTATTATTATGTTTGTTTTTTGTTTTTTCATTTTTCCCCAAAACATGTTTTTGCCTGTTATACGTTTTTATATATTTTTCTTTTTCTGCTTTTATATATATATAATCGGTGTTTCGAAGCTAGCTTAAGCACACCACGATTAATCCTTATATCCATTTTTTATAATCGGGTGTCCGGACCAACTTATGCATACTATAACAATCATCGCCTCTGTATTTTTTTCTAAAGTGCTTTCCTACCGGTACATTTTTCTTATACTTTTGTTTTATTCATTTATATTTTTTTACATAATCAGGATCTCCAACCAGCTTTAGCACACCACGACTAGTTGTTAGGCCAATTTTTTAAAAAACAATATAGATTGCTACTGATGCTTTTACGTTTATACTTTTTTTCCTTTCATTTATACATTTTTTATAACCATGGTTTCTCAGTCAACTTAAGCTTCTTTTTTCACTTATATTTTTTTATAATCAAGATCTCCGAAGTCAACTTAAGCGCACCACCACTACTCCCTAAACCAAATTTAGTTATAGATAATCGGGTGTCCAGCAGACGTGGACGCATCATGAATAATTCCCAAACCAATTTATTATTAATTTTTATTTTGTTCCTTATACTTTTTTATTCACTTATATATTTTTATGACCAGGGTCTCCGGTCTAGCTTAAGCGCACTACTAGCTAATTCTCGGACTGATTTAAAATAAAACAATATATATTGCTACGATGCTTTTGTGCTTATATTTTTTCTCCACTTATATATATTTTTATAATCGGTGTTTTTATGCCAGCTTAAACTCTTTTTTAACTCATATATATATTATAACTGGGTCTCTGTGTTAGCTTAAACGCACCATTACTAATCCTTGGATCTTTTTTTATAATCAAGGTGTCTAGGTCACTGATATGAACCACGAGTTATATAATATATATATATATAACTCAAGTGTTGGTTATAGGGGTGTATTGATGATCTACCAATTTTTAATTATATTTACTATCACGAGTGTTATGGGCGCGTCTTCGGGGCAATATCAATTTCAGAGCTCATGCACATTTCGAATGGCGCGTGCGGTGTCAGTAGAACTTCTAAAAATGTAAGCCAAATTTTTATATATTCATTTTATTATGCAAAATGTGGTTAAAATAGTATCACATGTATTTTCCATTTCTTTCATTTGTGTGCATAGTACAATAATCATAATACTTTCAAATAAAACAAACACCAAGAATTGTTTACTAGAGGTGTCCCAGTAGCACACAATAAAATAACTTTTGTTGCCTTAAATAAGCAAAACGGAAGAGTTACTTGCGGTGGTGTTTCAAATATTTCACATTTAACTATACACAAGAAATAGTCTCACTCTCATTTTATACCATCAAAGTTAAATTTACTATGTTTTTTAAAGCAAACTGCATTTAATACAAATAAAAATAACAATAAAAATTAAAAATTAAAAATCTAAACTAAGAGTAGAGGTGTCTAGATACAAATAAAAAAATTAAAATTATCTTAGAATGACTGAAAAAACAAGGGGCGAAACAAAACTAAAAATAAAAGAATAAAAACCAAAATACAATATAAAAAATTATGTGTTAAAACTAGAATAAAAAAATTAATCCCTGCAACATAGTGTGGGTTTATGGCTCGTTATTAACTAATTTGATTGTCTTGAAATTAAAGACAATGTCAGGTTTGAATGAAAATGAGAAGACTTCAACTGATAATTATAGAGTTGATTTACTCTTCAGGGTTTTTACTGTAATAAACTTTTTATTATTATAGTGGTTGTCCAGATGAGGTGCTGGGCGTGAATCCATTAGAACTGCTCCACATTCGATATTGGAAAGACAATCCTTTTCTTCTTGTTATTTCTCGTTTGTGTTTCTGTGATTAGACCAAATCCAATTCCAGTTTTTCAGATACAATTAATTAAATTAGTAAATCCATTCCACCTATCTCTCCCTCTGCGTTATGTAACCTTTTCGTATCTAGATTTATCTCGTCTGGTCCGTTTCTGTCTAGTCAAATTAAATTAGTAAAATGTGTTGTGTCCAAGTTTTCTTTTGGGTTGGTCCTTGATTGTGATGAGTTTTTAGGGGTTTTATTGTTTTGTTGCTTTCCTAAGACCTTTGTTTCACGATAAAGGAACTTGTTTCCTTTTGTTTGTTGTTATGTTTGTTGTTCTCTCCGAGATTTCTCGGTCTTCTGCATTTTTTTTCAATTAATATACTTACATTTTACCAAAAAAAAATACTTGCCGACACAAACAAATTAAATTAATGATATGTGGTCTTTTGTTCTAGACTTCACACCAAGTCATACACGTGCTCTTCTTTATGACCAAGCATCCAGATATGATTCTCTTACGTCAGGATTCTTCTTTTAGCTCAGATATTATATTATATTATTACCTGCATATCGAAACCTAAACAGTTTTGAATTTTTCACTAGGGCATTTACGATTCATTCTCTTTACATCATCATCACCATTGTTAATGTTTTTAATTTTTAATTTGATCCTCAAATCTCCCCCATCAATTTTCTTATAATTGCAAACCAATTGGTTTTAGCTTTTATAAGAGAGCGAGATGGAAAGAATAAAAAGACTGGAATCAAATAAACGTCTAACATGGATGGTTTGCCATTCGTTTATAAATAAATACACTTTGATTTTTGTACTCGATATTTTTAAAGTTTATTTTTAGTATAAAAATTTACTTCTAGTATTTTCCAGTCTCTTGTTGAAAGATGAGAGAGAGACAGGTCCCTTATATGGCCCCCAAAATAAATAAATCTATATTAAATTGTTGAATTTGACAAGAGTTTATATTAAGTGTTGTTTTACCTTTGAAATTCGTACAAGAATAAATCTGAACTCGAGTTAGTTTTTTATTTCAATTTAATTTTGTTTTTGCAATGTTTTTTCAGGGTTTTGATGTCATTGAGAGGTTTCTCTCGATTTTCAAAGTTTTTGGGTCGAAAATAGGTTAAAAACAGAATTTTAGATAAAAAAAAATACGTAAGCCGTGATTTTTAGAGCAGCTAGCCAGCTACGTTTTCAACGTTGTTCATATCAAGATGGCTAATTTTGAGTTGTAGTGTCTGCAACAACAATTTTCGCGATAAAATAGACTAAAACTACTGCAAAACAGACACAAATGAAATGTGCTTTCGAGATATGAATCTACCCCTGGCGACAGAAGCTCAGTTCATCGATAAGAGCATTCAAATCAGAGTAGGAGGAACCCCCTTCTTCGACTGCCTTCCTTGCCATCTTCCCAAATGCCGCTGCTCTGCTCCTCATTTCCTCTGCTTCTTCACCCTCCATGAGTTGACTCACTGCCTTCTCTAAAGCTGCACTCTTGATGCTATCCCCTCCCGACAAAGCTTGTTCTTGAACACCAATCCTGATACCTATTTTCAATATCTGTGTCACCAGCTTTTCATTGTAGAATTGCTCTGCAGACAGTGGACACGTGGCCATCGGCACCCCAGCGGCAATGCCTTCGACTGCTGAATTCCATCCACAATGAGTCACGAACCCACCAATTGCTTCATGGTCAAGAATCAGCACTTGCGGTGCCCACCCTCTTATGATTAGCCCCTTCCCTTCCATTCTCTTTTCAGATCTTGCAGGTAACCAAGCTTCCTCTTCTTGACTGTTTTTGGTGTTCTTAACAACCCAGATAAATTGCTGGCCAGAAGCTTCGAGGCCCTTTGCTATCTCTTTTAGTTGAGAAGCACTGAAGCTTACCATACTTCCAAAACATATATAAACAACTGAATTGGGTTTTTGTGATTCAAGCCAGTTCAAACACTCGTTTTCATTAATGGAAGCCTCTCTTCCCCTCTCTGCTTTGTCATCTGTGTTTCTGTTGCAAAGAGAAACGGGTCCTACATGCCATGCTTTTCTTCCAAAAGCTTTTCTGTAATGATCCGCATAAGCCGGCTCAAGTTCGTAGAAACTGTTGACAACCACCCCGTAACTTTTCAAATCTCCCTCTTTAACCTTCTTGTACATCTTGCTGAAGTCGGATTCATCGTCATTTCTTTCAGGACGTGGCAGTTCATTTCTTGTCAACGTGATATCATCGGGAAGGTTAGGCATCAAAAAGGGCTCACAATCTGATGACACTTTCTTGTGTGGCTCGTATACAGTCTCAGACTTTGACCAACGCATAAAGAAAAAAAGCTAGTCCCATGAAACACTAACCTTGGAATTCCAAATTTAGCTGCAGCATCGGTAGTCCAGGGAAAGAACATGTCCGCAATAAGGCAATCAGGATGGATTTCCTCTAGTAGCCTTTCAAGGGGTTCTTGGAGAATGGCGGTTGCCACGAAAAATTTTGCGACCATTTCCCAACCCATAGCCTGAGAAATAATGAAGTCCGCATTTTCACATCCTTCTGGCAATCCAGTCTCAACAGTGGAGAACTCGATGGTTCGTATATTAATATCAAATCCCAGATTTTGGGTTCTTTGGACTGTTTTGGAGAAGAGAGGCACATTTAGAGGGGTGGTGACAATGGTAGTCTTTAGGCCTCGGGAAGCAAATAGCTTGGCCATGTCCACTAGTGGTATCATGTGGCCATGAGCCATTAGAGGAAAGAAAATAACATGTAGCTGGTTGACTTCACTGCCCATATTGCCTAAACGCCAAAATAAGATTCAGGACAGCAGAATTCAATGGTTGAATTACAAGAGAAACTAGAATCGGCGATGAAGACAAACAAGAAGAGGAAGAAAGGGCTATATTTCTTTTCTTGCATTCGATGACTAGCCTGCCAATTTATCGGCGAGTACGTGTCACAAGCCCGGGTTCTCCTGTGCACACGTACATACCCTCGACACCACGACTCTAGACAAATATCGCTATCTACCATATTAAATACACAGTATAACTATTATTTTGCTATTTCCCAAAAACCAGTCACTTTCTTCTTCTTCTTCTTCTTCTTGTTGCCGGGGTAATTTTATCTTTGCGCAAAGTTTATTGACCATGATAGGAGTAGGTTTGTATTGTTTTTAAATTCTAAATAAAATAATTAAATTAGTTTTAAGAATTACATTTTTAAAATTAATATTTATGGGTTTTAACCTTTTAAAACCCATTAAAATATCTTAATTATTTTCAAAAGCAATTTGTTTAACTTCATATAGAGATTTTTTTCCATCCTTTTATCCTGGTTTTTTTGTTATTAAATTGACTAAAAATAATTTAGTTCTTTTAATAGATATAAAATATAATTTGAAAGAAAAATTGGTTGGAGCATGCATTTGTATAACTCTTCTGTGTTTATATGGACATTGCTCGAGGAGGCAAGTCGGGGCTTCACGGTCGCTTCTAGACCTACATTGGTCTATTATTACATTCTCTTAAATACGCCAGACAGAATCAGATAATGCTGACCAGTTAGCAACTGGTTCGCCGAGCAACTCCGATCAAAAATGTTATTTTAAAAAGCTAAAATATAAAATAAAATTAACAGAAACAGACAATATTATAAACCAAATATATATTTTTGGCAACACTTCCACAAAAAGACAGAAAAGAGCAAACAATATTATAATTTTTTTTTAACTTTTGGCTTTTCTATATAAACATGTAAAGATAGCTATTCAAAAACAAAATATTATTTTAACTATTAATATAACTTTATCTACAAGAGATAATTACGATGATGAACATGGTTTAGCTTTGACTTTTCAAATCTTCCAGCATGGAGTGTATGCGGTTTAATTTATAAGTCAACAAGCAACTCGGCCAATGACAACATGTTAATCCTTGGAAACATTGTAGACCTTCATCACGAGCTGCCAAATGATTTTATATTTACCGGGCCTATATATAACATTGAAATAGAAATCAAAGTTTGAACCTCGCTAAAAATACTGTTTATAGCAGCAAAGGCTTTTAGGGCAGGAGACTGATAGCTTCCCTCCGACTGTACCCGGAATAATGAACTCCATGATATTCATGTTAAGAAACAAAAGAGCTGCTATATCAATCTACACTCCAAAAATTATGACCCATCAATGATACAGGAATTCATGTTAATCTTTCGGTGGAGCTTTTCATCTGTTGGGAAGCTCTAACAATGTCTCCCCGAGTAACGATTCCAACCTTTGGTATTAAATTTAGAGACCAATTATAAATTACACACAGCAGATAAGAATCCATAAAATGAGAATAAATCAAGAACATTGTTTACAATTCTCACCAGCTTTCCATCGTTATCTACCACTGGGAGTCGCCGATATTTTGTTTCGAGCAGCAACCTGGGATTAGATTAGAACATTAAGCATGTTTTTCAACCTCTAATGTGAAATTTCCATAGAATGTTATTGCAAGACGAGAAACATTCAGAAATTTAATGATAACCGTTTCGATAAGCTTTTAAGAAAATCGGACAGAGAAATTGCATAATAATCTTCAAGACAGTTTTTCATACATTTAAGAAAGTACAGAACAGAACTTCTCGCATATTATAGGCTTAAACAGAGATGTCCTGGAAGAACAAAAGATATACTAGAGTAGAAAGAGTTGATACCTCACAGCATCCTCTAGATTGGTGGTTTCATAAACGACCAGAGGATTTGGTGTCATCAAATCACCAACAACTTTGCCGTTGTTCTTGATTAGCAGTTTCTGCAACTCATTGAAAGTCTTCGACATTCGTCAAGAAATAGAAAGTCAGCAGTAAGAAACAATTTGCCTAAAATGTTTTAGAAGTGAAATCCTGATTTTAGTTTGTCATGTACTTCAAACATCAAGCTATTTATTACAGGCCTGATTTTGTCCAGTAATAACCAACAATGGAGAACTACAGTTTATCGAGCACTTGTATTAACTACTTGAAATCACCATCACTACATCTACCCAAGAACCAGCATCTCCCTACACTTAGGGAATTAGTCCAAGCAAAACTTATGTGAGACCAACCATCGAGTTATAGGATATGGTGCTAAATGTAACAATTATTGATCAAACTATCAACCTACCATCTTCTGCATTCTTTACTACCAGTCATGTTGGAACAGAGTTTTGGCTTCTACCTCCCTTTAGTACGAGTTGATAGCTAATTGTGAGAAGCCCAGGTGGAGGAAGAAGTACTGGCCATCCCCTGATTGTATACCGTGTCCTTGAAAAGGAGGGATGGCAGACTAAAAAGGTCAAATTGTCTTATAGAGCCAATCCACTCTCTAGTTTCTTTCATTCAGAAACTTGGACTCATAGCATGGTATGGGCAACTGCAATGGCGGGAGGACTTAGCCCCCACCCCAAACATCTTAGTCTGATAAAGAAACAGTCTGTTTGCTAAACTTATCATATACTCCACATCACTTTTCTCGTGACCCCTAATCCTCGCTATACTCAAGCCTAAAGGAAATACCGTGTTCAATTATTTCTGTCCCTTCATATATGCTTGGCGAGGATAACAGCAAGTCTGTAACATTACTGGGAGTTGAGGGATGCTAACTACGAATTTCACAAACACAAAAGCTAGCTATGGAAATCAATCAAGATATCTAAAAGTTTAAGAAAACAAAACCACAGACAAACAGATGGAAGCATGCTTTAATATAAATACGAAATGCAAACATCTAGAATTTGATAGAGAACTCCATACTCACCTTCCACGAACTATCAACATCAGGAAACAAATTAGTGTCATTTTGACAGCTGCCTGATAGACACAGAAGAAAGAAATTAGCAGCAGTTTCACCACATTACAGGAATAGCCATGATAGAAAACCAACTCCACAAAATTGTAGTCAGTTCGTCAATGAAGAGCAAAAATGAATGACAAAGCTTTAAGATACCAATAGTTAACAAAACAATCATTAAATAGTTGAAAACTGAATTGATACACATCCTTCCTGCTATAGTCACTTGAGATTGGAAAGACTTGCTTGACAAACAAGATCAAGAATTATCATAATGTTGCCAGAATCAAAGGGATTAAGCAAATTCATTTCTTCAGTTTGGAGATCACAAGGACATGAGTCCTTCCTCAATCCTACATTACTGATTGTCCATTTTTTACATAAGTCAAGACTCATACAAACTAACGCTAGATTTGAGTTATTCGATTGATGCCAAAGAGAGTTAGTATTATTTCCCCAGATAAGCAAGCAGATCTAGCTAATAAAATGAAACTGGCAACCATGTCATATCCTTGTTTAAATTGTTGTGGCCATCGATTCCTCATGGTTTGGGAAAGTTCTTGTAGCCAAGTTTCCTCAATACTACTTTAATGAAACTCTTACAATCAAACTTTGCATAGTTCAAAATCAAGTGCGCTAGAAGAGCTATTCTCGCGACTGAATGGCGAAAAGGAAAGAAAACAAATAGATTCTTGCTTCCAGATGAAAAGGACAAAAATCAAACAAGTAGATCAGCTTTGTTTTTAAAAACAAGAACGATCTAATTCACGATCGATCTCCAATCAGCTTAAGTATTCTCTTCCAAGGAAAAAAGGAAAAGAAGATCAGACACTTAATTATAGAAAAACATGAAAACAAGGATTTACGTCCAAATGGAAATTAGAAGCAAAGTCTCTCCACTACCTGATAGAAAACCGAGCACTAACAGGTCATAATCAGAAACAACACCAACCTGCAACAAGTATAGACCTGAAATCAATTCTTCATGCAGCACTATCTCAAATAACTATAAATTTAAGTGCTGAATCTGTGTATGATATCCTTCATTTTCAGGCACAAAGAGCATGTATATTACTACGTCCCCATACACTAGCTTTCAAGTTTAAATCCTTGCCCTTGTTCTCATAAAATAATTCCAAGAACAGCAGCATACAAGCAAGACTCTGGTAAACATGATTGGAGTATATGACATGGGAATGGGATCGCATGATAAAATGGAAATCTTACCAGTTTCCAGTCATCATCAATGACAGGAAACCCCGTTATTCTCTTCTCTACAAGGGCTTCCATTGCTGCAACGTATATACATATATAGAAATATACACGAATCAACCAACCATAACTATTTACAAGTAAACAATATAAAATATACCAATCAAAGTATAGCTTAAAAAGAAAAGGTAGTAATCACCGTCGTCAACAGTTGTGCTGGCTTTAAACACATGCAAATCCTCCTTTTTGGTCATAAAATCACCAACTGTGTGGATCTCACCTCTCGCCTACAATTATGAATGGTATATATATATAAAAAAAAAAAACGAAAAAAGAAGGAAAAGGCGGGTAAGTTCGTTATCTACCGGAACAGAGTTTGCTAAAGTACACAAGGCAACAGGTACTGAAGAACGGTTTGATGATGGCGCAGAGGAGTGAAAACGACAACGCTTTGATCTGGGAGTCTTAGAAACAAAAAGAGACGGTGGCGGTGACTGATTACTATTATTATTAGAGTTCAAACAGGGCGGGGGAGGCAGAGAAAGTAATGTGTTTGTGACAGAAGCCATGAAGCAGAAGCTTATAGTTGTGGTTGAACTGGCTGATAATTGTAAAAGTTTAAGTGTGTTTTGTCAGAAAATGTTTTTATTAGGAATGTATTATTAAATGCCTATAAATAAGGAATTGTCAATTAAGATTTGAAGCGGTCTAAATAGCTCTGTTCCGCGAAAGGTGGAGGAAATACGAGACTTGAGAGGAAGTGGAAAGCGCCAATTGGTTGGTGAGGACTTTTCTTTAATTAGATGGACCCCACAATTCAACCCTTTGGTGGATTTACTTATTATTATTATTTTTTTTGAAATACACAGACACGCATATTTTTTATGGCTTTTTTGTAGTTTTTATTTTATTTTTGTAAAACTCTGATAAAATTGATTGTGGAAAGGAAGTCATATTTTTCACGTGATGAAAAGAGGAGGGATTCGCATATTTCGGCAGCGTTGGGGTGTAGAGAGTTGAATGAGTTGTGTGGTAGGCTACAATGGACATTGCGTGTGGTTGTGTCCATTCATATTTCAACATTTTATTGTTCAAAGCTTAGCAAACCCCACTCTTAATAATATTTTGTGCACTCTTGTAAACAAGTAATAATACAAAGATTATAGTTTTTAACTTGAATTTAATATCTGATATGTAAATTATAAATTTTATGTTATGTTTCTTAAAACTTGTTCAAATCTTTTTATAACAAAAAAAAAACCTCTTTCCATATTTTCATGTTGCTCATGTCTGTTCGTATGTGATTACTGTATTTATATATATATATATATTCTATTTATATATTAAAATAATCAAAAAAAATATTTTCAAGGCATTTACATTTTATAAAATTATTAATGTTAGAATTAAAAGTTGACATGTTTTCTTCTTAGATGATGGTATGACATTAGATTAGTATTTCAAATTGTGATAGGGATTGCTTTTTATTTTTAATATTAACTCATTGAAAAAAATTTAATTATTTTTTATAAGAAAATACACACTTTAAATTGGAAAAACAAAGACAGACTCGAAAAGGCTCTGAATCCTTCGCGCGACTTGCCACTTGCACACTTTATACACTTACCCTGTAATTTCATGCCTTCCTTTCCCATCTCGTTTCTTTCTTTTCTTTTCTTTTTCATGTCTAGGGTTTTAAAAGAGTCAATTTCGTTTAACTAAATCAAGTTCATTCACTATGAATTTTGAATAAGTTTATTCACATCACGATAGTCCAAACCGATTCGTTTATCAGTAGAAATCATACAATATAATCTTGTGGTGTTTACTTCAAAAGTTTAATGACAGTAGATAATTTAAACTTAAAATGTATCCAAAATGTAGAATACATGATATATAGACAATTTCAAAACCTTTATCTGCTAGGAGAGTAAGAGATCCTAACAGCTTTAACATCCTACTTTAAACTAAATGCTATCGATGTCCAGTTTAGCCTTGGATACTTGAAGACACTCATGAGACCGCGCATTTTCACCAAGACATCGAGTAAATATCGGTTGTTTCTTTGACGACCAAACACATTGCACTTGAACTCGTATCAAAAACATACTTACGAGTACCTTTTTTTTATCATGTTGATCTTCGGCGTGGTTGCTATCAAAGTTGCCACCAAATTCTCGAGTTCCTCTTTTTTTTGTAAAACAATCCAAAACTAATTGTACCCTTCACGTAAACTTGACAATCATTTTATTGCTTGCAAATGAGTCTCAATGGGACGTTCAGTGTATCTGCTAATTAGACTTACTGCATATATGAAATCAAGATGAGTGGCAATCATGAACTTAGCTTTCTATTATTTGTTTGCTTAAACACACCACGGTTAATTTTCAGACTGATTTTTTTAAACAATATGGATCATAGATGGTGTGGAGAAAGCACCGTAACTCTTCATACATGGCATTGTTGATTATAACAGTACTTTTCCACTACAAGTGCTTTCCCCTCTTTTTGCATCTTTTTTTCTGTCTTTTTTCTTATTATGTTTTATTGTCATTTTTTCTATTATATATTTTTTTCATTTCCCCAGAAACATTGTTTTTCCTTGTTGTATATTTTTTTCTTTTTTCACTTATATATATATATATTTATAATCAAAATGTTGAGCTAACTTAAACACACCATAATTAATCTGCAAATCCAATATTTTTGAAAACTAAGATGTCGAAATCAATTTATACGTACCACAACAATCGCCAGAACTAGTGTATAATCCATATCATGTTGTCGATACCTTTTGGCAATGAGTTAGTCTTGATATTTGTATATTTTATCATGTTCATTAAGTTTTGTTTTAAAACTTATTAGGACAGTAAGGATCTTTATTACCATTTTTCCATTTTCTTCCTTCTATTAATTTATTTCCAAATGCACCCCAATTTCAATTAGTTGTCAAGTCTTACCGTTACGGTAAAAAATAAATTCAAACTGAAACCCACTTTCATTCCAGACATCAACCACCACACGCGCTCTCCGTCGCGCGTCAATATCTCCTTATCTACCAGTTACCCCACTTTGCCTCAAATCTGGACCCCACAACTATCAAATCCAATGGCTGATATCTCTCCATCATACAATCTTAGGGTTGTCCCATTACCCTCTCTATATAAAATATAAATCCCCTTTAAGCCCCCCAAACTCTTTCCTTTAAGATTGCAGCCTCAGCCACTGCACCCTCTCCCTTTCTCAATATCTCCGCCGCCCAGCCACAACTCCCCTCATCCGGCGGCCAATATCCTCTCTCCCTTCCCTCTCCTCCACTAAAACCCAAGAGATAAAAAGAAAAAAGAAAAAAAATTCTAAACTTCTCTCTTGGACATTTTATCGAAAAGTCGGTGTTTTTTTCTTTTTTTTTATAGTCGTAATAAAAAGAGGAGAGGGAAGTTATATCAATACCCTAAAAAAAATCAAAACTTTGTCGAGTAGGAAGAAAAAGAAACTGAAATGGCACAGGTTCAAGTACCGGTTCAGCAACAGGGTGTGAATGGAGGGGCTAATAACCCAAATTTTGTAACGACATCGCTTTATGTGGGTGATTTGGAAGCGAATGTGACCGATTCCCAGTTGTACGATCTGTTTAATCAAGTGGGTCAAGTGGTTTCCGTCAGGGTTTGCAGGGACCTGGCGAGCCGCAGGTCCCTTGGTTATGGTTATGTTAACTACAGCAATCCTCAAGATGGTTAGTTTTTTTCTTCTAAGGTTCTGGGTTTTAGTTTGTGATTATTGGTCAGTGTTAGGTTATAGTGTAATATTATTTTATATGTAATTGAGTGTTTTTGTGGTATGAATGGTATTTTGATTATTTATATATTAAGTGTAAAGTTTGAAACTTCAGTATGTACGAAAGGGTTTTTCAATTGAATGTTGAAATTGTTTTATATGTTGTAGGTATTTAGACTTGGTAGAATTTGATAACGAATAATGCAACGGTACCCTTGATGTTTTGCTCGCGGTGAATTATTGAGTGTTTTTGAATCGAAAAGTGTCATTTTCTTATGTCTTCTTTATGTGTCGTTAGATTCTATCTGTTCAATTTGTAATTATGGAACATGTTGACAGCTGCAAGGGCATTGGAAATGCTGAATTTCACTCCACTGAATGGAAGTCCAATCAGGGTTATGTATTCCCATCGTGACCCGAGTGTTCGAAAAAGTGGGGCAGGGAATATATTTATTAAGGTATTTGTATTGGATTATCAGTCAATTTGGTTGCTGCTGTTGCTATTTTGATATTCTTTGGTATCCGTGAGTTCCATTTCTGTTTCTTGTCTGACTTTATGAATTCATTATTTGACAGAATCTGGACAAGGCAATTGACCACAAAGCATTGCATGACACATTTTCAGTATTTGGGAATATTCTCTCTTGCAAGGTTGCTACTGACCCCTCTGGCCAGTCAAAAGGCTATGGGTTTGTGCAGTTTGACAGCGAGGAAGCTGCTCAAAAAGCAATTGAGAAACTGAATGGCATGCTGATGAATGATAAGCAAGTTTATGTGGGACCTTTCCTTCGCAAGCAGGAAAGGGACACTGCCACTGACAAGATAAGATTCAACAATGTTTTTGTGAAGAATCTATCTGAAAGTACAACTGAGGAGGATTTGAACAAAGCTTTTGGTGAATTCGGAACAATCACCAGTGTTGTGGTGATGAGGGATGGTGATGGAAAGTCTAAGTGCTTTGGATTTGTGAACTTTGAGAATGCAGATGACGCTGCTAAAGCAGCCGAGGCCCTTAATGGAAAGAAATTTGATGACAAGGAATGGTTTGTTGGGAAAGCTCAGAAAAAATATGAAAGGGAAGTCGAGTTAAAACAACGATTTGAGCAGAGCATGAAGGAAGCAGCTGACAAATTTCAGGGTGCAAATTTGTACGTTAAAAATTTAGATGATAGCATAGGTGATGAGAAACTTAAGGAGCTGTTTTCTCCATTTGGTACAATCACTTCTTGTAAGGTATGCAGCTTTTGAGTTTTGAGTGGCTAGCCGTCCATCACGCATAATATGTTGTGTCACATTCTCACAAACATGTTTTCTTGTATAGGTTATGCGAGACCCCAGTGGAATTAGCAGAGGGTCAGGGTTTGTTGCTTTCTCAACTCCTGAAGAGGCATCCAGAGCTGTGAGTTGATACCTTGTCTGTTCTTTCACTAGGATCCTATTATGCACTAATATAATTTTGTTATTTCGATAGCTATTGGAGATGAATGGGAAAATGATTGCCAGCAAGCCTCTATATGTTGCACTTGCACAAAGAAAGGAAGATAGAAGAGCCAGGTTGCAGGTATGTTTTCTTCACGCACGTTATCTTTTATTCTTCTCTGTTCTGTGTTATTTAGCTATGCTATCTTCACATTTTAATTGTTGCCAATCCTTTTAGTGGCCAAGTTCTTTGTAATGTTGACTTTCTTGGATGTTTGTGCATGATAGATCTCTGTTTTATTAAACAGGCTCAATTTTCTCAAATGCGACCAGTTGCAATGGCACCTTCAGTTGGCCGCATGCCAATGTACCCCCCTACTGGTCCAGGTCTTGGACAACAAATATTCTATGGACAAGGTCCACCTGCTATCATGCCACCCCAGGTAAGCCTTTCTACCCATGTTGCTTCAAAATAATTGCATAGCAATTTGTATGGATGTTCGGGTCTCTTACTAATAGGTTGGTACCTGTTTGCCAATTTGACAAAAAATGCATTCTCGCTTGAAAGTGCTTTATAATGATTTGATCCTTTATCAGCCTGGGTTTGGGTATCAACAGCAGCTAGTGCCTGGTATGAGGCCTGGAGGGGCTCCTATGCCAAATTTCTTTGTGCCAATGGTTCAGCAGGGGCAGCAAGGTCAGCGTCCTGGTGGTCGACGGGCCGGTACTGGCCAGCAATCTCAGCAGCCAGTCCCACTAATGCAGCAGCAGGTTTTTGTCTTATCCTTGAAAATAATTGAGATTGAAGAACCCTTCCCTTTGTCTTATGTTTTTTTTATAAATGACAGATGCTTCCTAGGGGACGTGTCTATCGCTACCCTCCAGGACGTGGCTTGCCTGATGTTCCAATGACTGGTGTTGCTGGAGGCATGCTTTCTGTTCCATATGATATGGGTGGTATGCCAATGCGTGATGCACCATTGTCCCAGCCAATTCCCATAGGGGCTTTGGCTACTGCACTTGCAAATGCTACTCCAGATCAGCAGAGAACGGTATGCACTATTCAATGTTTTTGCTTGTTCATTTCTACTTAGCTGCCCCAATGGGGAATAGGTTAGGATGGGTAGGCCCCTCGGCTGATGCTTTCAAGTTCAGACACTTGCTCTGTTCAATATGGGGTAGGTATAAAAACAAAAGGAGGCAATGGTCATTTTGGTTTTTTTAATACTTGCCTTCCCAAAAGAGGTCATTGTTTCTTTATTCTAATATCTAGAGGTATGTGGGATTTTGTTGGACAAGCCAGAAAGAAATATATGGCCATAACCTGAGAAAAGTCTTGACTAGATGCAGTAGTAGATTTTCATGCGCGTAGGGTATGTGGGTTTTTCATGTTCGCAAGGGTATTTAGGAAAACATGATTTACCATGCACTAAATCTCATCAATAGGTTTGAATTCAATGATTTAGGCAAGAGAAATAACTAGTTGAAGCTCCATTTTATGTTGCATTCATTCATTTTGAATTTAACATGGATTTAAGGAACATGACAAAATATTACAAAACGAACATGAGAGGATCCCAATCCCCATCTCTAATGGGATTATAAAAAAGGCCTCTACTGAGGGAAGTGGAATGAGCATGGTCGCCTAATACATTAGATGCTTTGCTTGTTTGGAATTGATACTTAATTACATGAAACTAATATCTAACTACATTTTACTGGTTGTATAACTTTAGATGCTGGGAGAAAATCTGTACCCTCTTGTGGAACAGCTGGAACCTGAAGCCGCAGCTAAAGTTACAGGCATGCTTCTGGAGATGGATCAGACTGAGGTTCTGCACTTGCTTGAGTCACCAGAAGCTCTCAAAGCGAAGGTTAATGAGGCAATGGAGGTTCTAAGGACTGTTCAGCAGCAGGCCACTGGCACAGCAGATCAACTAGCTTCCTTGTCATTGAACGACAACGTTGTGCCCTAGGTAGAGAGCTTGGGCATCGTTTTTGAAATGCGAACCTTGTGCCCTAGGTAGAGCTTGGGCATAGATTTTGAAATGCCGGATATGAAATCATTCTAGATATGGTTTGGATACGATTTAGACTTGAATGCTTGGTAGCTTAGGTACCGTTTTTGTCTTTTGAGTTTTTTCCAGAAATTATTTTGAGATCGTGAATGGATGTTTATGATGCTTATAGGGTGTTTTTGATATTCTTTTTGTTTTTATGGTTGAGTTTTTTTTAAAAACAGATTCATTTATTTAAGGTTCAAAATAAGTTTTTAAGTGTTTAGTTAAAACTGTGGTTGAGTTTGAGGTTAATGAAAATCAGTTTTAAGTGTTTGGTTTTTAAATTTTTATTTTTATAATACTTTTAATTTGTGAAATTATTTTAAATAATATATATATATATATATAATATAAAATAATTAATAATTCAAATAAATTAGATGTTTTTAATTCTTTTATCAAAGTATTTGTAATTTCATTATAAACTATAAATTCATATATAATTAAGATTGTAAGAAAAAATAAAACTGATATCCTTCCAATAATATGTTTATATTTTAATTAATTTTTAAATTATATTAATGTTAAAAATATATTTTTTAAATAAAACAACAACAGAATCTAATGTAAATTATCCATCTCCTATTTTTTATTCATTCTCTCCCTGGTCCGCTTGCCCCACCACCCAGCCCCCCAGTCTTTGGTGACAAAACTCACTGAAAGCAGTAATTTATTACTTTTCATGAATCGCGGTTTTAAGTGAACTTTACAGGCGAGGTCTACAAACTTTTTTCCAATCACACCTTGAGCAAACACTTAATTTTGCTGTAGTGGTAGTGGACGACTTAAACATCCAGTTCGGGAGAACGATGATCTCTGTTCCTGCTGCCTGGCGGGGTTTCCGCTTCACCTCAGCCAATACAAGTTTTAGGCTAAGCTCACTGCAAAGTAGAAAGTACTGTTACTATGTTAGGCTTTTAGTTTTGCAAATTTCGATAGGATCATTGAAATATTTCCAGAACATTTTCAATATGGCTGATGTCTTCTATTGGGGTGGAGTGGCTTCTCATCAGCACCGAGTAGTAGTGAAGACCAATTTCAATATCACAACACCCACCAAGTTATGAGCCGGACCAAATTCTCTAGCATTGGACACCGACTCCAGTATCCTTAAATATGAAATGACTGTCTCCTCTCTTCAACCAAATAAAATCACTGGAGTTGAATACAACATGAAATGGCCCGGTTTGATCCAAAGCAGTTAGTGGTTACATCGAATTTCGCAAGGGACGACTGAGTTTGTCGCAATCATACAAGCATGCGCCTAAAGCAAATAAAAGAGTTTACACGTAAGAAACAGTGTCATTACAATGAAACACTTGGGATGTTCTCTTCTAATTTTCTAGTCTAACATGTATAATATGCACAAAAACAGCCCTGAAGTTTACGAGCACGTTTTGAAAACTCCCGATGGCACATCCTATTGATATCACGAGGGTATATATATATATCTCCCACCACTGGTTATCAGCCTTGGCAACATTCAAAATAGCGCATGATAAATTAAGCCTCCGCTCGAATAGCACGTCTTAATCTCAATCCGACACCATCTTCTTGAATCAAGCCCGGGCCCTGAGAATTTGAAATTTGTGCTTCTGAGGAAGTCCCTGCCTCATTTTGCTTCTCTTTATACTCCCCATAGTTATGAAGCTTGCGACCAATCAGATAGCGATCATCACGAATGGAATTGTGAAGGTTGGTGAACCAGACATGGAATCTCTTGGCACAAAAGCACAACAGGCTGAAGCAGAGGCATCCCAGCCATGCAAATCGGTAAACTGCTGAGTTTACTGCCAGCGGATACCCAAGAACAGGAAAGACTCCTCTTGATAAGACATAAGGTACACACAAGGCTGTTAGCAGCTTCATTATTATTGGGAAAACAATCTCCTGCAGTACCCAAAGGCCTTGCAGCCTTGAGAAACCATCCTCTCTAACTCTTTCAAATTTTATTCTCCAATTTTCATCCACCAGCGGCATCATTTGGTCCAACATTACCTGTTCAAGCACAAGATTCAATGTCGAGAACAGAGAACTCCAGAGATTCTTCAGTTCATTACTTGGACATGTACATATCACATTCAAATCTAAACCTTCTATCTTTCTAGAAAATGAGAAGGTTCCAACACAAAATATGATCATTTTGATATCATTACTGTCAATATCCCAACCCACCAGGATACTACCCTCCTTGCTCTCTACAATCTTAATGATGGTCAGATAAAATCATCAGTGTATTACATGTCACTTTAAGGAAATGATGATAACATGCAGCAGAAAAAGGGATGGACGAAATAAGCATTTTGCTAATCCCCAATAATAAAGAGACTGCACAATTTGATAACTCACCAGCCGAGTCCATATCTTGAGAAAGATAAGCCCTAATGCCCAATCCTGATACAGAAGGAAAACTGGGCTTTCATCTACAGGCACCCGCATAGGCACAATTACCAAAAGTTCGAAGAGCAGCCCGATCAATACTGGAATAACAAAAATCTGGACAACAGACAGCAAAATTTAAGTGTTGAGAGTCAAGAGTTCCTGTATATGAGAAACGAGAGAAACATAAACCACATCATACCCATATTGACAATAGAGCAGAGCTCTTGAGAACAATGCTGCACCACTTCCAGATTTGACTAAACAAAACTGCTGCCCTCTTTGTTCTAATTTGCTCAATAGAGTATCTTGCTCCAGCTAAAGCAGTCCAAATGACGTAACTTCCAATTACAAATGCATATAGATCTGATTAAAAAAATAGAAGAAGAACAAATCAGCATTCTAATCCCAAATGGACAAATAAACAAATTCAAGTAATCACATTACCGTTACACTTAATGCCATGAGTTATTGGCAGAAGAGGAATGGCATTGAAAAGAGCACGCCCAAGTGAAATTGGGACAACTATCAACGAGGAGTTGAACATAAGTAGAGTCATCCATGCCACCACCAGCAAGAGGACAATCCTTAGAACAAAGCTGTACCTACTAAAAGACAAACATGCAATATCAGGAAGCAAGAAATGCAGCTTGTCCCAGTGATCATAGTTAAGTGCAACAAATAAATGATGATAAAGTATTAAAGTGATAATAATGCATTGTTAATAGAAAGGTTTGAAAGTTGATGGTGAATTGCAATCACAATCAACACCAGATGATTAAAGAAAGGTAGAACAATGCACAATATAATAACATAATCGATCAAAAAATCATAAGATATCCATGGAATGCCGTACAGAAGAACACAGGGATATCATGAAAATATTATTAAGACCTAAAGATAAAGGCTCTTTATGCCCTTGCATTTAAGATTTAGAACAAGCATTGATCTATGAGATAGCAGCAATATCACAGATGAAGGGAAAATGGCACACGGATGTACTGCCAGTAGATGTCATGGAGGTGACCTTAAGAAAGAGTAGAATAATTTCCAATTCTTGCTATCAGAAAAAAATAAAATCAGAATGGTAAATGATAATGTATAAGTAAAAAGGAAATATATATTGAAAGAGCATAACTAGCAAACTAGTAGAGATGATAAACTGTCTTTAAAAATAATAAGATGCAGGTAATAAAGATGGTCAAAAGGAGAGCAAGCTGCAAAGAAAGATGTAATTCATACAACCAGCTGAAACTGTTAATAATGTAGCACATTGTGCTTACTCAGAATCAGATTGTTCATCAATCTCATCATCCTCGGCAGAAGTTCCAGCTGCAAGAGTGTTTTGGTCACCTGTAGCAGCAAGTGCCACTAGGACTCTGTCTTGTCCACCTTGTTGTGCAGCCTGCAGTCTATCCTGCCTTCCTTGCTCTGCATTTTCATTGTCTTGACCACCATTGTCCTCAGCTCCAGGCAATAAGAATTCTGTTAAGCCAAGTGCCCAGCCTACTGCTGTAAACCAGTAGCGGAGAAGGGACTTGATTGTGGTTCGCAACTTAAAATGCTCAATGGCAAATGGGATACAGATTTGAAAGAGAAGCATATCAGCTGGAATTTCCGTAAATGGGTCGGATACCCTGAAATAAATGTGCGTTTTGATGTTAGCAAATAAAGTAATTAGCAATCATGGTAACTGTAGACATGAACAGTGGTGTCCATAAGTACAGATTTCTTCTTACGATATGTCCAGTGGAAAAATTGAAGGAGCCATTCTCATAGCAATATTAACAGGTAAGAATACAAGCATCACAATTAGACTTCCATAAACTGCAACAGACAATAAAACTCTGCGAGCATGCTTGTGCACAGGATCATCAATTAGATCACGGAATGGGTTGTAGTTAGGATCTGCTGGATCTCGCAGAAAATACAAAACACCATGGCGCAAAACCTGCAAAAAGCAATGAAAGAAAAAAGATTATCAACACAATCAAACCACATGATCAGCTTTTCAAATTTGAATTATGATAAGATGGATGAGAATAATACCCCACGAAGAAGGCTCACGAAGATGCTGATTTGTAGCATGTAAACAATTCCTACAACCCAATGAACTAACGAGCTTGCTAAAGGAGAAATTGAGAAGAACTGAACTCTTTGAGTCATAGACTTTCCAAACATCCTTATTGTACAAATATCCAGCCACCATCCACACATCAAAGGGAACACCCCAAGTTCAATAACTAGAAGGAAGGCAACCTTAATCATGGTCATCAAATGTCTCATTGCTGCCAAGAGCTGCCTGAAGAGAGATGGGATTGTCTCTGCTATAGAAGCAATACCGTAAAACCTCCCCATGGTCAAAGGTTCACCCTTTGAGTACCGGATTAAAGCAACAACACCAAGATAGAAGAAGACTAGAGAGAATATGAACATGTATCCAATAGTAAGAGTTGTGACATCAGAAAGCCGTGATGTGCCAATGCTTGCCCCTTTTAGGAGATCTGCAGAGAGTGGACTGCTTATATTATTTGAGACTTCATTTAGTCCACTGGCATTTACATTCAATGTGTCTGCAACCTGACCAAGAACTCCATCTTCACCTTCAGATGTCAAATTTGCAACAGAAGTCAATGCATTCTTCAAGGTGATATTTGCTAAGGAGAGAGCAGTATCTGTAAGTGGCATAACTGCTGACAGCACAGGAACACTTGCAGAAGAGAAAAGCCATGATATGTAATAAAGGATAATCCGTCCCAGCGAAAATGGCACAAAGATTACAACACCGAGGAATATCATATTGCTAGCCAAAACCTGCCGATGAATAAAATCAAAATGAAAAACTCACCAAAATGGAAAATAGAAGCTTCATTTTATTTGATCTCTACTTTTGTCTTTATGGACTGAACAGAATGACAATCGAATAACTCTTCAAAAAAGTTGCAAGACACAAAGGAAAGCAGAAAGAGGTGGACAAAAGTGAAAAAAATTGTGTCAGTAGCGAAATTTCTCTTTTTTTTTAACAGCACTCCCTCAAAAAAGGTGGTATTCTAAAACAGGGTAAGGTAGAAAGTGAACCAGTATACTAATTCCTTGTCCTCAAATCAGTTCTTCCAATTGGGCAGGAGAGTAGAAAAGAGCATATAATTGTGACCAGAACATATAATTGTGACCAGAACATATTATTCAAATGAAAATTACTCAAATGTTATTGAGTAATACTTGGTGGAAGATGCTAAGAATAACACCAAACAATATGATATAGATCTGAACTTACAGTAAATGCATTTTCAACTAAATGAAATACAGGACCCTGCATGCCAACGAGCTCATCAAACGGCACATCCTCTGCACCATCAGCATCATCTAGGCCATCAAACATCTGTTCAACATGAGCCTCAAGACGAGCTGCCTGCATCTCCCATCGAGCAGCGACATTCTCTGCATTCCTTCGGATAATTTGACCAGCCCCAGCAATTCCTTGTGCTCCACCAGCATCTTCAGCATTTAACTCACCAGCAACATTTCTATTAGCCTGTCCTGGTGGTCGTCTTGCAGCACGGGCACCATTTCTGTCTCCTTCATCTTCTCTCTCGGCATCCTGTCCTCCAAGCTCTCGCAAATGCCTGAAGTAATCTCTTAAAGAAGTGGCACCAAGAAAAATGAAAACAATACTCGCAGAAAGCAGGAACCCATGCAGACAATCAGTGAGAATAACAGTAGTGGAGATGTGACTTAAGAATAATCTCTGGGCTTCAACTAAACTCCTCACAAAAGCCAAACGCCATATCCAAAATGTAATGAAGGGTATAATTAGAAGCCAAACTGAAAGCACAAAACTGAGACGCAAAAAGAATTGTAGAACATGGCAAATCTTCATTGTCATCCCTACTACAAACTCCTGAAAAGGAAGCCTAGCTGGGGCATTCTCAGCATAAACAGGTGAGAAAGAAAAAGGATGTTTGCAAACCTACAAAACACATGAAGAAAGCGATTAGAAAACAAAGAAAATCATAAGAAAGAAAATGCATTCCATTCCCTATTTGACAAAAAAAAGTCTAGAGATAGCGCTTTTAATCATGCGTTTAACCCATTACACAAAAAAATCATACAATTCATCAGTTTTCTCCTTCACCCCTCGTCTTAAAATTAAAATTCCTGTGAACCTAAAAGCATATCCAGTACAAACCTAGTGATATCTGCAATCAGCAGCCTAACAGAAACACCTCTTAAATTACAGCCAAAAAGAAATACAAACTTGGATGTTTTCTTGAAGACACTAATAAAACCCTAATTTCATAAAATTGATTTAAGTGAACAATATCCAAATCCTAATTAAACCTCTTCCAATCAATCTTTCAACATTTCAATTAATATATCACAAAACCCCTAATTAACAAATCAAACACACGAAACAATATAGAAAGAGAGAGAAACCTCGCATTGGCGAGCATTACTATGATTAAGCCACTGAAGGAGACAATCCTGATGAACAAACTTAATACTTCCACTACACGCGCAAGGATACCGTAACGGATTCTCCGAGTCTCCTGGATTTCTACAAATCCTGCAAACATCCTCCTCTTCTTCCTCGTCATCATCGAACCTCGCCGCCGACAAAAACGACCCCGTCTTTGCTCCGTTACTCTCCTCTTTCCCCATCGAACCCGATGGAGAATGCGTCTGGTTTACGCCGTCGGTGGCTGTTTCGGTGGTGATCGGCTGCTGTGGTGGTGGTTCCTCCACCCCGGTGTCGATCTCCATGGGGAAGGGAAAAGCTGTTAGGGTACGGAATTGACGAGCGAAGCAGGGACGGGGTTTGCTCAGCGAGTTGATGGCGTGAGTTAAGATTGGAGAGAGTTTTGGGAGTTTCTTTTTTAGATTTTAGTAGAAAAAGTAGAAAAATAGGAATTGCAACGCGGATTTATGTTCTTACGCGTTTGTCCTTTGGTTGTTTTCTAGAGTTTTTTTTTATATAAATATATTAAAATAATATTTTTAGTATTTTAAAAATAATTTAAAAAATTAGAACTTCAAAACAACTCATGAAAAATAAATAAAATAACAATAACAATAAAAATTATTTTTTTTTGAATTTTGTGCGACATTCTCTAAAAGTTTTTAATAAAAATTATTTTTTAAAATATTATTTTTGTTTAAAAATATATTAAAATAATTTTCTAATCTAAAAAAATTAGCATATAAAAATATCTAAAACCATCAAAACATTTTAATTTAAAATAAAAAATAAATATAGATAATTTTTATTTTTATTTTAAATATAATATCAAACAATGCCGTCACATATAATCATGGTTTAATCATACTTTCGAAATTATATTTCTCAGCTTTGAAATAATAAAATTTGGACTAATTATTTTTTATTATTTAATTTTTATATCAATGTTCTAGTAATTTTACTCATGAAATTTATCAATCATGTTTTTGTACGAGTTTTGTTAAAGAAATGTTGATGTGATAGTTCTCTCTGCTGATATTATTTATTTATTTATTTTTAATAAAGTACTTGCACTTCATGATTTTTTATTTCAGTATTTATATCAAATAAATTCTATTTAAATATTTACGTCCATCAAAAAATCAAATGGTTTTATTATTATTATTTTGCTGCTTGAAAAAATGCACACATTTAAATGAAAAAAATATAATTTCATTTGTCTTTATATAGTTTTACTATGTTATTTTTTTATTTTTTATTTAAGTATTTTAATATATATATTTTAATCGCTGGCACGATATTAAATAGTTTTAGTATGCCCCGTGTTTCTAACTGTATTTACTATTATATCACTATATAGTAATTATTTTTTTAACATGTCATTTTGTTAAATTTAATTTGAATGGTAAATGGATTCACTTTCGTCGCTCGTCGTTTATCATCTCGAGACATGAATCTGACAGGTAGAAAACTCATTGTCGGTCCATGAAAACTTAACCCCGGACAACTCGACTGTTAAGAAAAATATTTAAGTTATTTTAATGGTGTAGAGTATGACGTGGTGGTCAACGAAAAAAGTCTCATACGACCCGTGGATTCGTGTGGTGTCTTGTCTTTTCTATCCTCTATTTTCTTTGCTTTATTTATAATTTTTTTTTCTATTTCATGTTGTGCTGTGGGATTTAAAGTTGATATTATATATATATATATATATATATATATATATATATATACTAGCCAATGCCCCGCGTCTTGTCGCGGGCGGTACTATATTTTTTCAATATAAAAAAATATTAATTGTTTTTTATAATATATTTTTGGTTAAAATGATAAATTTGTGCACGTGCAAGTTTTCTATAAAATATATGAATTTTAAATCGATATAAATTTATCTGTTTAATAGATTTCAATGAAATAACCTATATAAAATTATCATTATCATTAAAAAAACATGAAAATTATCATCATCATTAAAAAAATTAATCATATTTTTAAGTAAAATAGAAATATGTCAAGAGTGGGACTTGAACCTCCAACTTCTCGAACGGAATTTGTCTCTCGCCTCATAAACTCGCTCGACCACCTCAAAATTCGTTTATCTTTCTCGAAAATATATATTAAATTTAATTTTAATATGGATTCGCTAAAAAGAAATATGTTGAGAGTGAGATTCAAATTCATGCCCTCGGAGAGGACCTTAATTTGACGTTCTTTAGACCATCTCGGCTACCTCAACAACCGTTTGTCTTTCACGAAAATATATATTAATAGTAGGTGTTACTGTGGATTAGCACAATAAAACTGGGACGTGTTTTATTGTGTGTGTGTGTGTGTGTATCCTTTTATCATGGCGCGGGAAAAACACTGTAGATTGCTACAGTGTTTTTTGGGACCGAAAAATAAAATACAATGTAACCGACATAAATTAAAATTTTATAATGATAAGTACAAAATCTAAAAATACAAATACATAAAATATGATTTATTTTTGTCCAAAAAAACAAAAACACCAAAAGAATATATATATATATATATATATATATATTATCATGGCGCAGGAAAACACTATAGATTGCTACAGTGTTTTCTGGGACCGGAAAATAATAATAAAAATTTTAGGAATAAAATACAATGTAACCGACATAAATTAAAATTTCAAAACGATAATTACAAAAAATAAAATGAAAAAAATAAAAATAAATTCTAAAAGCACAAATACATAATATATGGATAATTTTTATCAAAAACAAATACCAAAATAATATATATATATATATATATATA
>CM063596.1:9041115-9093348 GCA_032356905.1 Salix exigua
AATAACATGTAATTAATTTTTAAAAGATATATTTACTTTTTTTAGCATTGCAGATATATCTTTTAAATATGTAATTAAAACCATGAAAATGGATTTAAAGTTGATATTATAGAGGGAAAAAAAATCCCACAGCACAACATGAAATAGAAAGAAAAAAAATGATAAATAAAGCAAAGAAACTAGAGGATTGAAAAGACAAAACACCACACGAATCCACGGGTCGTATGAGACTTTTTTTGTTGACCACCACGTCATACTCTACACCATTAAAATAACTTAAATATTTTTCTTAACAGTCGAGTTGTCCGGGGTTAAGTTTTCACGACCGACAATGAGTTTTCTTCATGTCAGAATCATGTCTCGAGATGATAAACGACGAGCGACGAAAGTGAACCCATTTACCATTCAAATTAAATTTAACAAAATGACATGTTAAAAAAATAAATACTATATAGTGATATAATAGTAAATACAGTTAGAAACACGGGGCATACTAAAACTATTTAATATCGTGTCCGCGATTTTTTAAATATATATATATATATATATTAAAATACTTAAATATAAAATAATAAAAATAACATAGTAAAACTATATAAAGACAAATGAAATTATATTTTTTTTCATTTAAATGTGTGCATTTTTTACAAGCAGCAAAAAAAAAACCATTTGATTTTGTTGATGGACGTAAATATTTAAATAGAATTTTTTTGATATAAATACTGAAATAAAAAATCATGAAGTGCAAGTACTTTATTAAAAAAATTAAATTAAATAATATCAGCAGAGAGAACTATTACATCAACATTTCTTTAGCAAAACTCGTACAAAAACATGATTGATAAATTTCATGAGTAAAATTACTAGAGCATTGATATAATACTTAAATAATAAAAAATAATTACTCCAAATTTTATTATTACAAAGCTGAGAAATATAATTTCGAAAGTATGATTAAACCATGATTATATGTGACGGTATTGTTTGATATTATATTTAAAATAAAAATAAAAATTATCTATATTTATTTTTTATTTTAAATTAAAATGTTTTGATGGTTTTAGATATTTTTATATGCTAATATTAAAAATATATTATTTTAATTAGAAAAATATTTTAATATATTTTTAAACAAAAACAATATTTTAAAAAATAATTTTTATTAAAAACTTTTAGAGAATGTCGCACAAAATTCAAAAAAAATAATTTTTATTGTTATTGTTATTTTATTTATTTTTCATGAGTTGTTTTGATGTTCTAATATCTTAAATTATTTTTTAAAAAATAAAAATATTATTTTAATATATTTATTAAAAAAATAACTCTAGAAAACAACCAAAGGACAAACGCGTAAGAACATAAATCCGCGTTGCAATTCCTATTTTTCTACTAAAATCTAAAAAAGAAACTCCCAAAACTCTCTCCAATCTTGACTCACGCCATCAACTCGCTGAGCAAACCCCGTCCCTGCTTCGCTTGTCAATTCCGTACCCTAACAGCTTTTCCCTTCCCCATGGAGATCGACACCGGGGTGGAGGAACCACCACCACAGCAGCCGATCACCACCGAAACAGCCACCGACGGCGTAAACCAGACGCAATCTCCATCGGGTTCGATGGGGAAAGAGGAGAGTAACGGAGCAAAGACGGGGTCGTTTTTGTCGGCGGCGAGGTTCGATGATGACGAGGAAGAAGAGGAGGATGTTTGCAGGATCTGTAGAAATCCAGGAGACTCGGAGAATCCGTTACGGTATCCTTGCGCGTGTAGTGGAAGTATTAAGTTTGTTCATCAGGATTGTCTCCTTCAGTGGCTTAATCATAGTAATGCTCGCCAATGCGAGGTTTCTCTCTCTTTCTATATTGTTTCGTGTGTTTGATTTATTAATTAGGGGTTTTGTGAGATATTAATTGAAATGTTGAAAGATTGATTGGAAGAGGTTTAATTAGGATTTGGATATTGTTCACTTAAATCAATTTGATGAAATTAGGGTTTTATTAGTGTCTTCAAGAAAACATCCAAGTTTGTATTTCTTTTTGGCTTTAATTTAAGAAGTGTTTCTGTTAGGTTGTTGATTTCAGATATCAGTAGGTTTGTACTGGATATGCTCTTAGGCTCACAGGAATTTTAATTTTAAGACGAGGGGTGAAGGAGAAAACTGATGAATTGCATGATTAAAAGCGCTATCTCTAGACTTTTTTTTTGTCAAATAGGGAATGGAATGCATTTTCTTTCTTATGATTTTCTTTGTTTACTAATCGCTTTCTTCATGTGTTTTGTAGGTTTGCAAACATCCTTTTTCTTTCTCACCTGTTTATGCTGAGAATGCCCCAGCTAGGCTTCCTTTTCAGGAGTTTGTAGTAGGGATGACAATGAAGATTTGCCATGTTCTACAATTCTTTTTGCGTCTCAGTTTTGTGCTTTCAGTTTGGCTTCTAATTATACCCTTCATTACATTTTGGATATGGCGTTTGGCTTTTGTGAGGAGTTTAGTTGAAGCCCAGAGATTATTCTTAAGTCACATCTCCACTACTGTTATTCTCACTGATTGTCTGCATGGGTTCCTGCTTTCTGCGAGCATTGTTTTCATTTTTCTTGGTGCCACTTCTTTAAGAGATTACTTCAGGCATTTACGAGAGCTTGGAGGACAGGATGCCGAGAGAGAAGATGAAGGAGACAGAAATGGTGCCCGTGCTGCAAGACGACCTCCAGGACAGGCTAATAGAAATGTTGCTGGTGAGTTAAATGCTGAAGATGCTGGTGGAGCACAAGGAATTGCTGGGGCTGGTCAAATTATCCGAAGGAATGCAGAGAATGTTGCTGCTCGATGGGAGATGCAGGCCGCTCGTCTTGAGGCTCATGTTGAACAGATGTTTGATGGCCTAGATGATGCTGATGGTGCAGAGGATGTGCCGTTTGATGAGCTCGTTGGCATGCAGGGTCCTGTATTTCATTTAGTTGAAAATGCATTTACTGTAAGTTCAGATCTATATCATATTGTTTGGTGTTATTCTTAGCATCTTCCACCAAGTATTACTCAATAACATTTGAGTAATTTTCATTTGAATTATATGTTCTGGTCACAATTATATGCTCTTTTCTACTCTCCTGCCCAATTGGAAGAACTGATTTGAGGACAAGGAATTAGTATACTGGTTCACTTTCTACCTTGCCCTGTTTTAGAATACCACCTTTTTTGAGGGAGTGCTGTTAAAAAAGATGAGAAATTTCGCTACTGACACAATTTTTTCACTTTTGTCCACCTCTTTCTGCTTTCCTTTGTGTCTTGCAACTCTTTTGAAGAGTTATTCGATTGTCATTCTGTTCAGTCCATATAGACAAAAGTAAAGATCGAATAAAATGGAGCTTCTATTTTCCATTTTGGTGAGTTTTTCATTTTGATTTTATTCATCGGCAGGTTTTGGCTAGCAATATGATATTCCTCGGTGTTGTAATCTTTGTGCCATTTTCACTGGGACGGATTATCCTGTATTACATATCATGGCTTTTCTCTTCTGCAAGTGTTCCTGTGCTGTCAGCAGTTATGCCACTTACAGATACTGCTCTCTCCTTAGCAAATATTACCTTGAAGAATGCATTGACTTCTGTTGCAAATTTGACATCGGAAGGTGAAGATGGAGTTCTTGGTCAGGTTGCAGACATATTGAATGTAAATGCCAGTGGACTAAATGAAGTCTCAAATAATATAAGCAGTCCACTTTCTGCAGATCTCCTAAAAGGGGCAAGCATTGGCACGTCACGGCTTTCTGATGTCACAACTCTTACTATTGGATACATGTTCATATTCTCTCTAGTCTTCTTCTATCTTGGTGTTGTTGCTTTAATCCGGTACTCTAAGGGTGAACCTTTGACCATGGGGAGGTTTTACGGTATTGCTTCTATAGCAGAGACAATCCCATCCCTCTTCAGGCAGCTCTTGGCAGCAATGAGACATTTGATGACCATGATTAAGGTTGCCTTCCTTCTAGTTATTGAACTTGGGGTGTTCCCTTTGATGTGTGGATGGTGGCTGGATATTTGTACAATAAGGATGTTTGGAAAGTCTATGACTCAAAGAGTTCAATTCTTCTCAATTTCTCCTTTAGCAAGCTCGTTAGTTCATTGGGTTGTAGGAATTGTTTACATGCTACAAATCAGCATCTTCGTGAGCCTTCTTCGTGGGGTATTCTTCTCATCCATCTTATCATAATTCAAATTTGAATAGCTGATCATGTGGTTTGATCGTGTTGATAATCTTTTTTCTTTCATTGCTTTTTGCAGGTTTTGCGCCATGGTGTTTTGTATTTTCTGCGAGATCCAGCAGATCCTAACTACAACCCATTCCGTGATCTAATTGATGATCCTGTGCACAAGCATGCTCGCAGAGTTTTATTGTCTGTTGCAGTTTATGGAAGTCTAATTGTGATGCTTGTATTCTTACCTGTTAATATTGCTATGAGAATGGCTCCTTCAATATTTCCACTGGACATATCGTAAGAAGAAATCTGTACTTTATGGACACCACTGATCATGTCTACAGTTACCATGATTGCTAATTACTTTATTTGCTAACATCAAAACGCACATTTATTTCAGGGTATCCGACCCATTTACGGAAATTCCAGCTGATATGCTTCTCTTTCAAATCTGTATCCCATTTGCCATTGAGCATTTTAAGTTGCGAACCACAATCAAGTCCCTTCTCCGCTACTGGTTTACAGCAGTAGGCTGGGCACTTGGCTTAACAGAATTCTTATTGCCTGGAGCTGAGGACAATGGTGGTCAAGACAATGAAAATGCAGAGCAAGGAAGGCAGGATAGACTGCAGGCTGCACAACAAGGTGGACAAGACAGGGTCCTAGTGGCTCTTGCAGCTACAGGTGACCAAAACACTCTTGCAGCTGGAACTTCTGCCGAGGATGATGAGATTGATGAACAATCCGATTCAGAGTAAGCACAATGTGCTACATTATTAACAGTTTCAGCTGGTTGCATGAATTACATCTTTCTTTGCAGCTTGCTCTCCTTTTGACCATCTTTATTAGCTGCATCTTATTATTTTTAAAGACAGTTTATCATCTCTACTAGTTTGCTAGTTATGCTCTTTCAATATATGTTTCCTTTTTGCTTATACATTATCATTTAGCATTCTGATTTTTTTTTTTTTCTGATAGCAAGAATTGGAAGTTATTCTACTCTTTCTTAAGGTCACCTCTATGACATCTACTGGCAGTACATCCATGTGCCATTTTCCCTTCATCTGTGACATTGCTGCTATCTCATAGATCAATGCTTGTTCTAAATCTTAAATGCAAGGGCATAAAGAGCCTTTATCTTTAGGTCTTAATAATATTTTCATGATATCCTTGTGTTCTTCTGTACGGCATTCCATGGATATCTTATGATTTTTTGATCGATTATGTTATTATATTGTGCATTGTTCTACACTTCTTTAATCATCTGGTGTTGATTGTGATTGCAATTCACCATCAACTGCCAAACCTTTCTATTAACAATGCATTATTATCACTTCAATACTTTATCATCATTTATTTGTTGCACTTAACTATGATCACTGGGACAAGCTGCATTTCTTGCTTCCTGACATTGCATGTTTGTCTTTTAGTAGGTACAGCTTTGTTCTCCGGATTGTCCTCTTGCTGGTGGTGGCATGGATGACTCTACTTATGTTCAACTCCTCGTTGATAGTTGTCCCAATATCACTTGGGCGTGCTCTTTTCAATGCCATTCCTCTTCTTCCAATAACTCATGGCATTAAGTGTAATGGTAATGTGATTACTTGAATTTGTTTATTTGTCCATTTGCACCATGCATTTGGGATTAGAATGCTGATTTGTTCTTGTTCTATTTCTTTAATCAGATCTATATGCATTTGTAATTGGAAGTTACGTCATTTGGACTGCTTTAGCTGGAGCAAGATACTCTATTGAGCAAATTAGAACAAAGAGGGCAGCAGTTTTGTTTAGTCAAATCTGGAAGTGGTGCAGCATTGTTCTCAAGAGCTCTGCTCTATTGTCAATATGGGTATGTTGTGGTTTATGTTTCTCTTGTTTCTCATATACAGGAACTCTTGACTCTCAACACTTAAAATTGCTGTCTGTTGTCCAGATTTTTGTTATTCCAGTATTGATCGGGCTGCTCTTCGAACTTTTGGTAATTGTGCCTATGCGGGTGCCTGTAGATGAAAGCCCAGTTTTCCTTCTGTATCAGGATTGGGCATTAGGGCTTATCTTTCTCAAGATATGGACTCGGCTGGTGAGTTATCAAATTGTGCAGTCTCTTTATTATTGGGGATTAGCAAAATGCTTATTTCGTTCATCCCTTTTCTGCTGCATGGTATCATCATTTCCTTAAAGTGATGTAATACACTGATGATTTTATCTGACCATCATTAAGATTGTAGAGAGAAAGGAGGGTAGTATCTTGGTGGGTTGGGATACTGACAGTAATGATATCAAAATGATCATATATTATGTTGGAACCAAATGTGAATGTGATATGTACATGTCCAAGTAATGAACTGAAGAATCTCTGAAGGAGTTCTCTGTTCTCAACATTGAATCTTGTGCTTGAACAGGTAATGTTGGACCAAATGATGCCGCTGGTGGATGAAAATTGGAGAATAAAATTTGAAAGAGTTAGAGAGGATGGTTTCTCAAGGCTGCAAGGCCTTTGGGTACTGCAGGAGATTGTTTTCCCAATAATAATGAAGCTGCTAACAGCCTTGTGTGTACCTTATGTCTTATCAAGAGGAGTCTTTCCTGTTCTTGGGTATCCGCTGGCAGTAAACTCAGCAGTTTACCGATTTGCATGGCTGGGATGCCTCTGCTTCAGCCTGTTGTGCTTTTGTGCCAAAAGATTCCATGTCTGGTTCACCAACCTTCACAATTCCATTCGTGATGATCGCTATCTGATTGGTCGCAAGCTTCATAACTATGGGGAGTATAAAGAGAAGCAAAATGAGGCAGGGACTTCCTCAGAAGCACAAATTTCAAATTCTCAGGGCTTGATTCAAGAAGATGGTGTCGGATTGAGATTAAGACGTGCTATTCGAGCGGAGGCTTAATTTATCATGTGCTATTTTGAATGTTGCCAAGGCTGATAACCAGTGGTGGGAGATATATATATATATATATATATATATACCCTCGTGATATCAATAGGATGTGCCATCGGGAGTTTTCAAAACGTGCTCGTAAACTTCAGGGCTGTTTTTGTGCATATTATACATGTTAGACTAGAAAATTAGAAGAGAACATCCCAAGTGTTTCATTTTAATGACACTGTTTCTTACGTGTAAACTCTTATTTGCTTTAGGCACATGCTTGTATGATTGCGACAAACTCAGTCGTCCCTTGCTAAATTCGATGTAACCACTAACTGATTTGGATCAAACCGGGCCATTTCATGTTGTATTCAACTCCAGTGATTTTATTTGGTTGAAGAGAGGAAATAGTCATTTCATATTTAAGGATACTGGAGTCGGTGTCCAATGCTTGAGAATTTAATCCGGTTCATAACTTGGTGGGTGTTGTGATATTGTAATTGGTCTTCACTACTTGGTGCTGATGAGAAGCCACGCCACCCCAATAGAAGACATCAGCCATATTGAAAATGTTCTTCAATGATCCTATCGAAATTTGCAAAACTAAAAACCTAACATTGTAACACTACTTTCTACTTTGCTGTGAGCTTAGCCTAAAACTTGTATTGGCTGAGGTGAAGCGGAAACCCCGCCAGGCAGCAGGAACAGAGATCATCGTTCTCCCGAACTGGATGCTTAAATCGTCCACTACCACTACCACTATAGAAAATTAAGTGTTTGCTCAAGGTGTGATTGAAAAAAAGTTTGTAGACCTCGCCTGTAAAATTCACTTAAAAGTAATAAATTACTGCTTTCGGTGAGTTTTGTCACCAAAGAGAGGGGGGGGCTGGGTGATGGGGCAAGCGGACCAGGGAGAGAATGAATAAAAAATAGGAGATGGATAATTTATATTAGATTTTGTTGTTGTTTTATTTAAAAAATATATTTTTAACATTAACATAATTTAAAAATTAATTAAAATATAAACATATTAGGATATTAGAAGGATATCAGTTTTATTTTTTGTTTTTTCTCACAATCTTAATTATATATAAATTTATAATTTATAATGAAATTACAATTAGTTTGATAAAAGAATTATAAAATATTTAATTGAATTGAATTATTAATTATATTTTATTATATATATATATTATTTAAAATAATTTCACAAGTTTAAAAACAATATAAAAAATTTAAGAACCAAACACTTGAAACAGTTTTTCATTAATTTCAAACTCAACCACAGTTTTAACTAAACACTTCAAAAAATTATTTTGAACCTTAACTAAAGTGTTTTCATGAATCTGTTTTTTTTAAAAAAAATACTCAACCAATAATATCAAACACACCGTATAAGCATAAACATCCATTCACGATCTCAAAATAATTTCTGGAAAAAACTCAAAAGACAAAACCGGTACCTAAGCTACCAAGCATTCAAGTCTAAATCGTATCCAAACCATATCTAGAATGATTTCATATCCGGCATTTCAAAATCTATGCCCAAGCTCTACCTAGGGCACAAGGTTGGCATTTCAAAAACTATGCCCAAGCTCTCTACCTAGGGCACAACGTTGTCGTTCAATGACAAGGAAGCTAGTTGATCTGCTGTGCCAGTGGCCTGCTGCTGAACAGTCCTTAGAACCTCCATTGCCTCATTAACCTTCGCTTTGAGAGCTTCTGGTGACTCAAGCAAGTGCAGAACCTCAGTCTGATCCATCTCCAGAAGCATGCCTGTAACTTTAGCTGCGGCTTCAGGTTCCAGCTGTTCCACAAGAGGGTACAGATTTTCTCCCAGCATCTAAAGTTATACAACCAGTAAAATGTAGTTAGATATTAGTTTCATGTGATGAAGTATCAATTACAAACAAGCAAAGCATCTAATGTATTAGGCGACCATGCTCATTCCACTTCCCTCAGTAGAGGACTTTTTTATAATCACATTAGAGATGGGGATTGGGATCCTCTCATGTTCGTTTTGTAATATTTTGTCATGTTCCTTAAATCCATGTTAAATTCAAAATGAATGAATGCAACATAAAATGGAGCTTCAACTAGTTATTTTTCTTGCCTAAATCATTGAATTCAAACCTATTGAGATGAGATTTAGTGCATGGTAAATCATGTTTTCCTAAATACCCTTGGGAACATGAAAAACCCACATACCCTACGCGCATAAAAATCTACTACTGCATCTAGTCAAGACCTTTCTCAGGTTATGGCCATATATTTCTTTCTGGTTTGTCCAAAAAAATCCCACATACCTCTAGATATTAGAATAAAGAAACAATGACCTGGTTTGGGAAGGCAAGTATTAAAAAAACCAAAATGACCATTGCCTCCTTTTGTTTTTATACCTACCCCATATTGAACAGAGCAAGTGTCTGAACTTGAAAGCATCAGCCGAGGGGCCTACCCATCCTAACCTATTCCCCATTGGGGCAGCTAAGTAGAAATGAACAAGCAAAAACATTGGGATAGTGCATACCGTTCTCTGCTGATCTGGAGTAGCATTTGCAAGTGCAGTAGCCAAAGCCCCTATGGGAATTGGCTGGGACAATGGTGCATCTCGCATTGGCATACCCATATCATATGGAACAGAAAGCATGCCTCCAGCAACACCAGTCATTGGAACATCAGGCAAGCCACGTCCTGGAGGGTAGCGATAGACACGTCCCCTAGGAAGCATCTGTCATTTATAAAAAAACATAAGACAAAGGGAAGGGTTCTTCAATCTCAATTATTATCAAGGATAAGACAAAAACCTGCTGCTGCATTAGTGGGACTGGCTGCTGAGATTGCTGGCCAGTACCGGCCCGTCGACCACCAGGACGCTGACCTTGCTGCCCCTGCTGAACCATTGGCACAAAGAAATTTGGCATAGGAGCCCCTCCAGGCCTCATACCAGGCACTAGCTGCTGTTGATACCCAAACCCAGGCTGATAAAGGAACAAATCATTGTAAAGCACTTTCAAGTGAGAATGCATTTTTTGTCAAATTGGCAAACAGGTACCAACCTATTAGTAAGAGATCCGAACATCCATACAAATTGCTATGCAATTATTTTGAAGCAACAAGGGTAGAAAGGCTTACCTGGGGTGGCATGATAGCAGGTGGGCCTTGTCCATAGAATATTTGTTGTCCAAGACCTGGACCAGTAGGGGGGTACATTGGCATACGGCCAACTGAAGGTGCCATTGCAACTGGTCGCATTTGAGAAAATTGAGCCTGTTTAATAAAACAGAGATCTATCATGCACAAACATCCAAGAAAGTCAACATTACAAAGAACTTGGCCACTAAAAGGATTGGCAACAATTAAAATGTGAAGATAGCATAGCTGAATAACACAGAACAGAGAAGAATAAAAGATAACGTCTGTGAAGAAAACATACCTGCAACCTGGCTCTTCTATCTTCCTTTCTTTGTGCAAGTGCAACATATAGAGGCTTGCTAGCAATCATTTTCCCATTCATCTCCAATAGCTATTGAAATAACAAAATTATATTAGTGCATAATAGGATCCTCGTGAATGAACAGACAAGGTATCAACTCACAGCTCTGGATGCCTCTTCAGGAGTTGAGAAAGCAACAAACCCTGACCCTCTGCTTATTCCACTGGGGTCTCGCATAACCTATACAAGAAAACATGTTTGTGAGAATGTGACACAACATATTATGCGTGATGGACGGCTAGCCACTCAAAACTCAAAAGCTGCATACCTTACAAGACGTGATTGTACCAAATGGAGAAAACAGCTCCTTAAGTTTCTCATCACCTATGCTATCATCTAAATTTTTAACGTACAAATTTGCACCCTGAAATTTGTCAGCTGCTTCCTTCATGCTCTGCTCAAATCGTTGTTTTAACTCGACTTCCCTTTCATATTTTTTCTGAGCTTTCCCAACAAACCATTCCTTGTCATCGAATTTCTTTCCATTAAGGGCCTCCGCTGCTTTAGCAGCGTCATCTGCATTCTCAAAGTTCACAAATCCAAAGCACTTAGACTTTCCATCACCATCCCTCATCACCACAACACTGGTGATTGTTCCGAATTCACCAAAAGCTTTGTTCAAATCCTCCTCAGTTGTACTTTCAGATAGATTCTTCACAAAAACATTGTTGAATCTTATCTTGTCAGTGGCAGTGTCCCTTTCCTGCTTGCGAAGGAAAGGTCCCACATAAACTTGCTTATCATTCATCAGCATGCCATTCAGTTTCTCAATTGCTTTTTGAGCAGCTTCCTCGCTGTCAAACTGCACAAACCCATAGCCTTTTGACTGGCCAGAGGGGTCAGTAGCAACCTTGCAAGAGAGAATATTCCCAAATACTGAAAATGTGTCATGCAATGCTTTGTGGTCAATTGCCTTGTCCAGATTCTGTCAATTAATGAATTCATAAAGTCAGACAAGAAACAGAAATGGAACTCACGGATACCAAAGAATATCAAAATAGCAACAGCAGCAAGCAAATTGACTGATAATCCAATACAAATACCTTAATAAATATATTCCCTGCCCCACTTTTTCGAACACTCGGGTCACGATGGGAATACATAACCCTGATTGGACTTCCATTCAGTGGAGTGAAATTCAGCATTTCCAATGCCCTTGCAGCTGTCAACATGTTCCATAATTACAAAATGAATAGATAGAATCTAACGACACATAAAGAAGACATAAGAAAATGACACTTTTCGATTCAAAAACACTCAGAATAATTCACCGCGAGCAAAACATCAAGGGTACCGTTGCATTATTCATTATCAAATTCTACCAAGTCTAAATACCTACAACATATAAAAAATTTCAACATTCAATTGAAAAACCCTCTCGTACATACTGAAGTTTGGAACTTTACACTTAATATATAAATAATCAAAATACCATTCATACCACAAAAACACTCAATTACATATAAAATTACACTATAACCTAACACTAACCAATCACAAACTAAAACCCAGAACTTTAGAAGAAAAAAACTAACCATCTTGAGGATTGCTGTAGTTAACATAACCATAACCAAGGGACCTGCGGCTCGCCAGGTCCCTGCAAACCCTGACGGAAACCACTTGACCCACTTGATTAAACAGATCGTACAACTGGGAATCAGTCACATTCGCTTCCAAATCACCCACATAAAGCGATGTCGTTACAAAATTTGGGTTATTAGCCCCTCCATTCACACCCTGTTGCTGAACCGGTACTTGAACCTGTGCCATTTCAGTTTCTCTTTCTTCCTTCTCGACAAAGTTTTGATTTTTTTAGGGTATTGATATAACTTCCCTCTCCTCTTTTTATTACGACTATAAAAAAAAAACCACACCGACCTTTCGATAAAATGTCCAACAGAGAAGTTTAGAATTTTTCTTTTTTCTTTTTATCTTTTGGGTTTTAGTGGAGGAGAGGGAAGGAGGAGAGGATATTGGCCGCCGGATGAGGGAAGTTGTGGCTGGGCGGCGGAGATATTGAGAAAGGGAGAGGGTGCAGTGGCTGAGGCTGCAATCTAAAAGGAAAGAGTTTGGGGGGCTTAAAGGGGATTTATATTTTATATAGAGAGGGTAATGGGACAACCCTAAGATTGTATGATGGAGAGATATCAGCCATTGGATTTGATAGTTGTGGGGTCCAGATTTGAGGCAAAGTGGGGGTTACTGATAGATAAGGAGATATTGACGCGCGACTGATAGCGTGTGTGGTGGTTGATGTCTGGAATGAAAGTGGGCTTCAGTTTGAATTTATTTTTTACCGTAACGGTAAGACTTGACAACTAATTGAAATTGGGGTGCATTTGGAAATAAATTAATAGAAGGAAAAAAATGGAAAAATCGTAATAAAGATCCTTACTGTCCTAATAAGTTTTAAAACAGAACTTAATGAACATGATAAAATATACAAATATCAAGACTAACTCATTGCCAAAAGTATCGACAACATGATATGGATTGTAAACTATTTCTGGCAATTGTCGTGGTACGTATAAATTGATTTCGACATCTTAGTTTTCAAAAATATTGGATTTGCAGATTAATTATGGTGTGTTTAAGTTAGCTCAACATTTTGATTATAAATATATATGTATATATAAGTGAAAAAAATATATAACAAGGAAAAACAATGTTATGGGGGGAATTAAAAAAAAATATATAATAAAAAAATGACAATAAAACATAATAAGAAAAAAAAGGCAAAAAAAAAGACGCAAAAAAGAGGGGGGAAAGCATTGTAGTTGAAAAGTATTATTACAATCAATAATATTATGTATGACGAGCTATAGTGTTTTATCCACACCATCTATGATCCATATTGTTTAAAAAAAATCAGTCCGGAATTAAGCGTGGTGCGCTTGAGCAAACAAATAATAGAAAGCCTCGTGTACATGATTTGTCACTCATCTTGATTTCATATATGCAGTAAGTCTAATTAGCAGATACACTGAACGTCCCATTGAGACTCATTTGCAAGCAATAAAATGATTGTCAAGCTACAATTAGTTTTGGATTGTTTTACAAAAAAAAGAGGAACTCGAGAATTTGGTGGCAACTTTGATAGCAACCACGCCGAAGATCAACATGATAAAAAAAAGGTACTCGTAAGTATGTTTTTGATACGAGTTCAAGTGCAATGTCTTGGTCGTCGAAGAAACAACCGGTATTTACTCTTTCAACTATCGAACTAGAGTTTATCAATGTTTTGTCAAATTGTGTGGCTAAAGAGGATTTTGGAGTAGCTTAATCATGATCAATACAAACCTATGATTGTTTATTGTGACAATATCTCAAACAATGAACTATAAAAAAATCCAGTCATGTATGGTCATAACAAACATAATGATGAGTGCTTTCATTTTCTTTGAAATTCTGTCAAATATGAAGTTGTTGAACTGGTGCAGTGTTCTACTCGGAAGCAAATTACAAATATCTTGACATGGTCGCCGGAGCTCGATGTCTTAGTGCAGATGTGTGGTCTCATGAGTGTCTTCAAGTATCCAAGGCTAAACTGGACATCGATAGCATTTAGTTTAAAGTAGGATGTTAAAGCTGTTAGGATCTCTTACTCTCCTAGCAGATAAAGGTTTTGAAATTGTCTATATATCATGTATTCTACATTTTGGATACATTTTAAGTTTAAATTATCTACTGTCATTAAACTTTTGAAGTAAACACCACAAGATTATATTGTATGATTTCTACTGATAAACGAATCGGTTTGGACTATCGTGATGTGAATAAACTTATTCAAAATTCATAGTGAATGAACTTGATTTAGTTAAACGAAATTGACTCTTTTAAAACCCTAGACATGAAAAAGAAAAGAAAAGAAAGAAACGAGATGGGAAAGGAAGGCATGAAATTACAGGGTAAGTGTATAAAGTGTGCAAGTGGCAAGTTGCACGAAGGATTTAGAGCCTTTTCGAGGTTGTCTTTGTTTTTCCGATTTAAATGTGTATTTTAAAATTGTTTTAATGAGTTAATATTAAAAATAAAAAGCAATCCCAAACACAATTTGAAATACTGATCTAATGTCATACCATCATCTAAGAAGAAAACATGTCAACTTTTAATTTTAACATTAATAATTTTATAAAATGTAAATGCCTTGAAAATATTTTTTGATTATTTTAATATACAAATAGAAAAATATATATATATATATATATATATATAACAAAAATACAGTAACCACATACGAACAAACATGAGCAGCATGAAAATATGGAAAGAGGGTTTTTTTTGTTATAAAAAGCTTTTAACAAGTTTTAAGAAACATAACGTAATGACATAAAATTTATAATTTGCATATCAGATCTTAAATTCAAGTTAAAAACTATAATCTTTGTGATATTACTTGCTTACCAGAGTGCACAAAATATTATTAAGAGTGAGGTTTGCTAAGCTTTGAACAATAAAATGTTGAAATATGAATAGACACAACCACACGCAATGTCCATTGTAGCCTACCACACAACTCATTCAACTCTCTACATCCCAACGCTGCCGAAATATGCGAATCCCTCCTCTTTTCATCACGTGAAAAATATGACTTCCTTTCCACAATCAATTTTATCAGAGTTTTACAAAAATAAAATAAAAACTACAAAAAAAGTCATAAAAAAAATGCGTGTCTGTGTATTTCAAACAAAAATAAAATAAAATAATAATAATAATAAGTAAATCCACCAAAGGGTTGAATTGTGGGGTCCATCTAATTAAAGAAAAGTCCTCACCAACCAATTGGCGCTTTCCACTATACTTCCTCTCAAGTCTCGTATTTCATAACCTTTCGCGGAACAGAGCTATTTAGAGTTTAGACCGCTTCAAATCTTAATTGACAATTCCTTATTTATAGGAATTTAATAATACATTCCTAATAAAAACATTTTCGGACAAAACACACTTAAACTTTTACAATTATCAGCCAGTTCAATCACAACTATAAGCTTCTGCTTCATGGCTTCTGTCACAAACACATTAATTTCTCTGCCTCCCCCGCCCTATTTGAACTCTAATAATAATAGTAATCAGTCACCGCCACCTTCTCTTTTTGTTTCTAAGACTCCCAGATCAAAGCGTTGTCGTTTTCACTCCTCTGCGCCATCATCAAACCGTTCTTCAGTAACTGTTGCCTTGTGTACTTTAGCGAACTCTGTTCCGGTAGATAACGAACTTACCCGCCTTTTCCTTCTTTTTTCGTTTTTTTTATATATACCATTCATAATTGTAGGCTAGAGGTGAGATCCACACAGTTGGTGATTTTATGACCAAAAAGGAGGATTTGCATGTGTTTAAAGCCAACACAACTGTTGACGACGGTGATTACTACCTTTTCTTTTTAAGCTATACTTTGATTGGTATATTTTATATTGTTTACTTGTAAATAGTTATGGTTGGTTGATTCGTGTATATTTCTATATATGTATATACGTTGCAGCAATGGAAGCCCTTGTAGAGAAGAGAATAACGGGGTTTCCTGTCATTGATGATGACTGGAAACTGGTAAGATTTCCATTTTATCATGCGATCCCATTCCCGTGTCATATACTCCAATCATTTACCAGAGTCTTGCTTGTATGCTGCTGTTCTTGGAATTATTTTATGAGAACAAGGGCAAGGATTTAAACTTGAAAGCTAGTGTATGGGGACGTAGTAAAATATACATGCTCCTTGTGCCTGAAAATGAAGGATATCATACACAGATTCAGCACTTAAATCTATAGTTATTTGAGATAGTGCTGCATGAAGAATTGATTTCAGGTCTATACTTGTTGCAGGTTGGTGTTGTTTCTGATTATGACCTGTTAGTGCTCGGTTTTATATCAGGTAGTGGAGAAACTTTGCTTCTAATTTCCATTTGGACGTAAATCCTTGTTTTCATGTTTTTCTATAATTAAGTGTCTGATCTTCTTTTCCTTTTTTCCTTGGAAGAGAATACTTAAGCTGATTGGAGAACGATCGTGAATTGGATCGTTCTTGTTTTTTAAAACAAAGCTGATCTACTTGTTTGATTTCTGTCCTTTTCATCTGGAAGCAAGAATCTATTTGTTTTCTTTTCTTTTCGCCATTCAATCGCGAGAATAGCTCTTCTAGAGCACTTGATTTTGAACTATGCAAAGTTTGATTGTAAGAGTTTCATTAAAGTAGTATTGAGGAAACTTGGCTACAAGAACTTTCCCAAACCATGAGAAATCGATGGCCATAGATAGGACATTGTTGCCAGTTTCATTTTATTTGCTAGATCTGCTTGCTTATCTGGGGAATTAATACTAACTCTCTTTGGCATCAATTGAATAACTCAAATCTAGCGTTAGTTTGCAGGAGTCTAGACTTATGTAAGAAATGGACAATCAGTAATGTAGGATTGAGGAAGGAATCATGTCCTTGTGATCTCCAAACTGAAGAAATGAATTTGCTTAATCCCTTTGATTCTGGCGACATCATGATAATTCTTGATCTTGTTTGTCAAGCAATTCTTTCCAATCTCAAGTGACTATAGCAGGAAGGATGTGTATCAATTCAGTTTTCAACTATTTAATGATTGTTTTGTTGACTATTGGTATCTTAAAGCTTTGTCATTCATTTTTGCTCTTCATTGACGAACTGACTACAATTTTGTGGGGTTGGTTTTCTATTATGGCTATTCCTGTAATGTGGTGATACTGCTGCTAATTTCTTTCTTCTGTGTCTATCAGGCAGCTGTCAAAATGACACTAATTTGTTTCCTGATGTTGATAGTTCTTGGAAGGTGAGTATGGAGTTCTTTATCAAATTCTAGATGTTTGCATTTCGTATTTATATTAAAGCATGGTTCCATCTGTTTGTCTGTGGTTTTGTTTTCTTAAACATTTAGATATCTTGATTGATTTCCATAGCTAGCTTTTGTGTTTGTGAAATTCGTAGTTAGCATCCTTCAACTCCCAGTAATGTTACAGACTTGCTGTTATCCTCGCCAAGCATATATGAAGGGACAGAAATAATTGAACACGGTATTTCCTTTAGGCTTGAGTATAGCGAGGATTAGGGGTCACGAGAAAAGTGATGTGTAGTATATGATAAGTTTAGCAAACAGACTGTTTCTTTATCAGACTAAGATGTTTGGGGTGGGGGCTAAGTCCTTCCGCCATTGCAGTTGCCCATACCATAGCTATGAGTCCAAGTTTCTGAATGAAAGAAACTAGAGAGTGGATTGGCTCTATAAGACAATTTGACCTTTTTAGTCTGCCATCCCTCCTTTTCAAGGACACGGCATACAATCAGGGGATGCCCAGTACTTCTTCCTCCACCTGGGCTTCTCACAATTAGCTATCAACTCGTACTGTAGGGAGGTAGAAGCCAAAACTCTGTTCCAACATGACTGGTAATAAAGAATGCAGAAGATGGTAGGTTGATAGCTTGATCAATAATTGTTACATTTAGCACCTTATCCTATAACTCGATGGTTGGTCTCACATAAGTTTTGCTTGGACTAATTCCCTAAGTGTAGGGAGATTCTGGTTCTTGGGTAGATGTAGTGATGGTGATTTCAAGTAGTAAATACAAGTGCTCGATAAACTGTAGTTCTCCATTGTTGGTTATTACTGGACAAAATCAGGCCTGTAATAAATAGCTTGATGTTTGAAGTACATGACAAACTAAAATCAGGATTTCACTTCTAAAACATTTTAGGCAAATTGTTTCTTACTGCTGACTTTCTATTTCTTGACGAATGTCGAAGACTTTCAATGAGTTGCAGAAACTGCTAATCAAGAACAACGGCAAAGTTGTTGGTGATTTGATGACACCAAATCCTCTGGTCGTTTATGAAACCACCAATCTAGAGGATGCTGTGAGGTATCAACTCTTTCTACTCTAGTATATCTTTTGTTCTTCCAGGACATCTCTGTTTAAGCCTATAATATGCGAGAAGTTCTGTTCTGTACTTTCTTAAATGTATGAAAAACTGTCTTGAAGATTATTATGCAATTTCTCTGTCCGATTTTCTTAAAAGCTTATCGAAACGGTTATCATTAAATTTTTGAATGTTTCTCGTCTTGCAATAACATTCTATGGAAATTTCACATTAGAGGTTGAAAAACATGCTTAATGTTCTAATCTAATCCCAGGTTGCTGCTCGAAACAAAATATCGGCGACTCCCAGTGGTAGATAACGATGGAAAGCTGGTGAGAATTGTAAACAATGTTCTTGATTTATTCTCATTTTATGGATTCTTATCTGCTGTGTGTAATTTATAATTGGTCTCTAAATTTAATACCAAAGGTTGGAATCGTTACTCGGGGAGACATTGTTAGAGCTTCCCAACAGATGAAAAGCTCCACCGAAAGATTGACATGAATTCCTGTATCATTGATGGATCATGATTTTTGGAGTGTAGATTGATATAGCAGCTCTTTTTTTTTCTTAACATGAACATCATGGAGTTCATTATTCCGGGTACAGTCGGAGGGAAGCTATCAGTCTCCTGCCCTAAAAGCCTTTTCTGCTATAAACAGTATTTTTAGCGAAGTTCAAACTTTGATTTCTAGTTAAATGTTATATATAGGCCCGGTAAATATAAAATCATTTGGCAGCTCGTGGTGAAGGTCTACAATGTTATTAGAAGCGACCGTGAAGCCCCCACTTGCCTCCTCGAGCAATGTCCATATAAACACAGAAGAGTTATATACAAATGCATACTCCAACCAATTTTTCTTGCAAATAACATTTTATATTTATTAAAAGAGCTAAATTATTTTTATTCAATTTAATAACAACAAAAAAACCAGGACAAAAGGATGAAAAAAAATATCTATATAAAGTTAAACAGATTGCTTTTGAAAATAATTAAGATATTTTACTGGGTTTTAAAAGGGTAAAAGAAAAAACCCATAAATATTAATTTTAAAAATGTAACTTTTAAAACTAATTTAATTATTTTATTATGAATTTAAAAACAATACAAACCTACTCCTATCAGGTAGTTTGCCTTCATCGCCGATTCTAGTTTCTCTTGTAATTCAACCATTGAATTCTGCTGTCCAGAATCTTATTTTGGTGTTGAGGCAATATGGGCAGTGAAGTCAACCAGCTACATGTTATTTTCTTTCCTCTAATGGCTCATGGCCACATGATACCACTAGTGGACATGGCCAAGCTATTTGCTTCCCGAGGCCTAAAGACTACCATTGTCACCACCCCTCTAAATGCGCCTCTCTTCTCCAAAACAGTCCAAAGAACCCAAAATCTGGGATTTGATATTAATATACGAACCATCGAGTTCTCCACTGTTGAGACTGGATTGCCAGATGGATGTGAAAATGCGGACTTCATTATTTCTCAGGCTATGGGTTGGGAAATGGTCGCAAAATTTTTCGTGGCAACCGCCATTCTCCAAGAACCCCTTGAAAGGCTACTAGAGGAAATCCATCCTGATTGCCTTATTGCGGACATGTTCTTTCCCTGGACTACTGATGCTGCAGCTAAATTTGGAATTCCAAGGTTAGTGTTTCATGGGACTAGCTTTTTTTCCTTATGCGTTGGTCAAAGTCTGAGACTATACGAGCCACACAAGAAAGTGTCATCAGATTGTGAGCCCTTTTTGATGCCTAACCTTCCCGATGATATCACGTTGACAAGAAATGAACTGCCACGTCCTGAGAGAAATGACGATGAATCCGACTTCAGAAAGATGTACAAGAAGGTTAAAGAGGGAGATTTGAAAAGTTACGGGGTGGTTGTCAACAGTTTCTACGAACTTGAGCCGGCTTATGCGGATCATTACAGAAAAGCTTTTGGAAGAAAAGCATGGCATGTAGGACCCGTTTCTCTTTGCAACAGAAACACGGATGACAAAGCAGAGAGGGGAAGAGAGGCTTCCAATAATGAAAACGAGTGTTTGAACTGGCTTGAATCAAAAAAACCCAATTCAGTTGTTTATATATGTTTTGGAAGTATGGTAAGCTTCAGTGCTTCTCAACTAAAAGAGATAGCAAAGGGCCTCGAAGCTTCTGGCCAGCAATTTATCTGGGTTGTTAAGAACACCAAAAACAGTCAAGAAGAGGAAGCTTGGTTACCTGCAAGATCTGAAAAGAGAATGGAAGGGAAGGGGCTAATCATAAGAGGGTGGGCACCGCAAGTGCTGATTCTTGACCATGAAGCAATTGGTGGGTTCGTGACTCATTGTGGATGGAATTCAGCAGTCGAAGGCATTGCCGCTGGGGTGCCGATGGCCACGTGTCCACTGTCTGCAGAGCAATTCTACAATGAAAAGCTGGTGACACAGATATTGAAAATAGGTATCAGGATTGGTGTTCAAGAACAAGCTTTGTCGGGAGGGGATAGCATCAAGAGTGCAGCTTTAGAGAAGGCAGTGAGTCAACTCATGGAGGGTGAAGAAGCAGAGGAAATGAGGAGCAGAGCAGCGGCATTTGGGAAGATGGCAAGGAAGGCAGTCGAAGAAGGGGGTTCCTCCTACTCTGATTTGAATGCTCTTATCGATGAACTGAGCTTCTGTCGCCAGGGGTAGATTCATATCTCGAAAGCACATTTCATTTGTGTCTGTTTTTGCAGTAATTTTAATCTATTTTATCGTGAAAATTGTTGTTGCAGGCACTACAACTCAAAATTAGCCATCTTGATATGAACAACGTTGAAAACATAGCTGGCTAGCTGCTCTAAAAATCACGGCTTACGTATTTTTTTTTATCTAAAATTCTGTTTTTAACCTATTTTCGACCCAAAAACTTTGAAAATCGAGAGAAACCTCTCAATGACATCAAAAACCCTGAAAAAAACATTGCAAAAAACAAAATTAAATTGAAATAAAAAAACTAACTCGATTTCAGATTTATTCTTGTACGAATTTCAAAGGTAAAACAACACTTAATATAAACTCTTGTCAAATTCAACAATTTAATATAGATTTATTTATTTTGGGGCCCATACAAGGGACCTGTCTCTCTCTCTCTCATCTTTCAACAAGAGACTGGAAAATACTAGAAGTAAATTTTTATACTAAAAATAAACTTTAAAAATATCGAGTACAAAAATCAAAGTGTATTTATTTATAAACGAATGGCAAACCATCCATGTTAGACGTTTATTTGATTCCAGTCTTTTTATTCTTTCCATCTCGCTCTCTTATAAAAGCTAAAACCAATTGGTTTGCAATTATAAGAAAATTGATGGGGGGATTCGAGGATCAAATTAAAAAATTAAAAACATTAACAATGATGATGATGTAAAGAGAATGAATCATAAATGCCCTATGAAAAATTCAAAACTGTTCAGGGCATCTCCAGCGGACATGCTAAATTGAAGAGACAAAAATAAAAAAAAAAAAATATTTTAATATTTTTTGGTACTACATTTAAAATAATACAAAAATAAATGGCTATTTGTACTATATTTTTTTATCTATTTGTAGCAGCTCGTGGGACAAGGTGCTAAAAAAGGTGGCTCCATCTTGGGCCACCTTTTATATATATTATAATATATATAAAAATTTATATATAAATTAATAATTATAGTGTTGGAGGGTTTTTTAAAAGCAATTATTTAATTATATAATTTACTCTTATTAATTGTATAATTAATTGCATGATTAAACTATATACAAAATAATTGCACTATATTTAAAATAATACAAAAATAAATGGCTCTCCAAAATGGTTTTTATCAGTTAAACACACATCAATAAAAATATTATTTTTACATTATTCAAAGTGTCATTTTAAAGATTTACGGACTCACACTGCCCTTAGGTTTCGATATGCAGGCAATAATATAATATAATATCTGAGCTAAAAAGAAGAATCCTGACGTAAGAGAATCATATCTGGATGCTTGGTCATAAAGAAGAGCACGTGTATGACTTGGCGTGAAGTCTAGAACAAAAGACCACGTATCATTAATTTAATTTTTTTGTGTCGGCAAGTATAGTTTGACTAGACAGAAACGGACCAGACGAGATAAATCTAGACACGAAAAGGTTACATAACGCAGAGGAGAGATAGGTGGAATGGATTTACTAATTTAATTAATTGTATCTGAAAAACTGGAATTGGATTTGGTCTAATCACAGAAACACAAACGAGAAATAACAAGAAGAAAAGGATTGTCTTTCCATTATCGAATGTGGAGCAGTTCTAATGGAGTCACGCCCAGCACCTCATCTGGATAACCATTATAATAAAAAAAGTTTACTACAGTAAAAACCCTGAAGGGTAAATAAACTCTTTAATTATCAGTTGAAGTCTTCTCATTTTCATTGAAACCTGACATTATCTTTAATTTCAAGACAATGAAATTAGTTAATGACGAGTCATAAATTCGCGCTTTGTTGTAGGGATTATTTTTTTTTCTTCTAGTTTTAACACATGATTTTTTATATTGTATTTTGGTTTTTATTCTTTTATTTTTTTAATTTTGTTTCGACCCCTTGATTTTTTCGGTCATTCTGAGATAGTTTTAAATTTTTTATCTGTATTTATACACTTTTGCTCTTAGTCATGGTAGTCAAACTCGCGAGTCAACTCGTAAACTCGTACGAGTTTGCGAGTTGACTCAGCAAACCTGGTTGGACCGGACTCAAAAATCGAAACCGGTCAAACTCGGTCAAACCCGGTCAAACTCGGGTTGACCCGTAAAATCGGACCGGATCTGTCCGATTTTACGAGTTTATCAAATTCTACTGTTCGCAACACGGTTACACGGGCGAAGCTTTCTTCAATTTCATTTTTGCATTTCAGAAACACCAAATCACTGCTATTCGAAGCTCTCCACCCCCAAAATCGTCTCTTCTCTTTTTAGTTCTCACTTCTCAGCACAAAATCATCAGTTTCACTTCTCAGCATCTCAAGTCTCACCCCCAAAATCTTCTCCTCTCTTCTCACCATTCAAGCCAGAGATACTGAGAGGGAAGGTTGCTTTATTGACAGGAGGAATCTGGTATGAGATATTGTAGTGATGGAGAGGGTGGCGGCGTGAGTGAGAGAAGAGAATGAGGGAGGTGATTTAGGGTTAGTTAATAATAATAATAAAAAGAAGGAGGAGGAGGAGTTTTATACTTTCTACCGGGTTTTTTTTAATAAATTAATAATAATAATAATAATATATGGGGGGAGGGGTTATGAACTTATAATAATAATAATAATAATTAGCATAAAAAATAATTTTAAAAAAAATCTATTAATTTAAGATAATAAATAACATTAATTAATTTCAAATACAAAAATCATAAAAAAATATACAATTACTTGTACGCTAGCTGAAGATTTGTTTTAAATTTGTTAGTTTTTAACTTATGAACTTTTAGGGACATAATTATTTTGTAATGTGTTTTGAAGTTATTTTACATCATGTATGAATCTAAACTAATTAAATTTTATGTCCATAATTATGTTATTTTGTATTCATAAATATTTTATATACGATTTTACGATTTTTCTTCTCACACGATTTTAGCTGTGATTTTACGATTTTTGTACGGACAAATTCAAGTACGATCTTACGATTTTACAATCTGATCTTACGATTCGATTTTTCGAAGCCCCTTCCGATTCGTGTCAAAATCTCGATTTTGACTACCTTGCTCTTAGTTTAGATTTTTAATTTTTATTGTTATTTTTATTTGTATTAAATGCAACTCGCATTAAAAAACATGGTAAATTTAGCTTTGGTGGTATAAAATGAGAGTGAGACTATTTCTTGTGTATAGTTAAATGTGAAATATTTGAAACACCACCGCAAGTAACTCTTCCGTTTTGCTTATTTAAGGCAACAAAAGTTATTTTATTGTGCGCTAAAAAAGTCAAATTACCGGGACACCTCTAGTAACAATTCTTGGTGTTTGTTTTATTTGAGAGCATTATGATTATTGTACTATGCACACAAATGAAAGAAATGGAAAATACATGTGATACCATGATATTATTTCAACCACATTTTGCATGATAAAATGAATATATAAAAAATTGGCATACATTTTTAGAAGTTCTACGACACCGCATGTGTCATCTGAAATGTGCATGAGCTCTGAAATTGATATTGCCCACGAAGACGCGCCCATAACACTGTGATAGTAAATATAATTAAAAATTGGTAGATCATCAATACACTCCTATAACCAACACTTGAATTTTGTCTTATATATATATATATATATATATATATATATATATAAAACTCGTGGTTCGCATCAGCTGACCTAGACATCCTGATTATATAAAAAAAAGGATTCAAGGATTAGTCATGGTGCGTTTAAGCTAACCCAGAGACCCCGTTATAATGTGTATATATAAGTTAAAAAAAGAGGTTAAGTTGGCATAAAAACACCGGTTATAAAAAATATATATAAGTGGAGAAAAAAAATATAAGCACAAAAGCACCGTAGCAATACGTATTATTTTATTTTAAATCAGTCCGAAAAATAGTCGTGGTGCGCTTAAGCTAGATCGGAGACCCTGGTCATAAAAAATATATAAGTGAATAAAAAAAGTACAAGGAATAAAATAAAAATTAATAATAAATTGGTCTGGGGATTATTTATGATGCGTCCACGCTGCCTGTACACCCCGATTATCTAAAACGAAATTTGGTCTAGGGAGTGGTGGTGGTGCGCTTAAGCTGGCTCGGAGATCTTGATTATAAAAAAATATAAGTGAAAAAAAATAAGCCTAAGTTGGTTGAGAGACCATGGTTATAAAAAAATGTATAAATGAAAGGAAAAAAAAAGGTATAAACGTGAAAGCATTGTAGCAATCCATATTGTTTTTTTTTAAAAAATTGGCCTAACAACTAATAGTGGTGTGCTTAAGCTGGTTGGAGATCCTGGTTATATATAAAAAATTATAAGTGAATAAAACAAAAGTATAAGAAAAAAAATGTACCGGCAGGAAAGCACTGTAGAAAAAAAAATACAGGGGCGATGATTATTATGGTATGCATAAGTTGGTATGGACACCCCAATTATAAAAAAATGGATATAAGGATTAATCGTGGTGTGCTTAAGCTAGCTCATAAACACCGATTATATATATATTTCTTTATATATATATATATATATACACGTATAACAAGCAAAAACATGTTTTGGGGAAAAATGAAAAAATAAAAAAACAAACATAGTAAGAAAAAAAGGCAAAAAAAGAAGAAGCAAAAAATGGGGGTGAGGGAGCGGGGGAATACTGTTGCAATCAACAATGCTATGTGTGGGGAGTTACAACTTACAACTTTTTTCTCCACACCATTTACAATCCATATTTTTAAAAAATAAATTTGGTTCGGAAATTAGTTGTGGTGTGCTTAAGTTGACCAGAAGACCACAACTATAAAAAAAAACAAATTGGTCTGGGGATGAAAAAAAATATGTAAGTTAACAAAAAAAGGTATAAGGAAAAAAATTTCAAAAAATAAACTAGTCCACAGAGAAGTCGTGGTGCGCATAAGCTGACATGAACACCCAGATTATCAAAAAAATGGTCAGGAGATTAGTTACGGTGCGCTTAAGGTGACACAGAGATCCTAGTTATAAAAAATATATAATTAAAAAATAAAATAAAAGGCTCAAGTTGGCTCAGAGACCATGGTTATTAAAAAATATATAACTTAAAGAAATAAAAAAAATAAACACGAAAGCATTGTAGCAATCCATATTGTTTTAAGAACAAATTCAATCCGGGAATTAGTAGTGGTGTACTTGAGTTGACCCGCCCGTAGACCCCAAATATATAGAAAAATGTACAAGTGAACAAAATAAAAGTATAAGGAAAGCAATTTAGCAAAAAAAAACAAAAATAAAAGGGTTCGAGAATTAGTCGTGATACACATAAGCTTATCTAGACACATTAATTATAAAAAAAATTTTGGATCTGGGGATTAATTGTGTTATGCTTAAGCTAGCCCAGACACCGCGATCATAAAAAACAAAAAAATATATAAGTGGAAAAATAAAAAAATAAAAAAGTGTAACCAACAAACAAATATTTCATGGAAAAAATGAAAAAAAACTATAATTGAAAAAAAAAACATAATCGGGAAAAAAACATAAAAAAGTTATATAAAAATTGGATCGAGGATTAATCGTGGCGCGCTTAAGTTAGCACATACATCCCGATCATAAAAAATAAAAAATAATATATATATATATAAGTGGAAAAAGAAAAAATTAAAAATGTATAACCAGCAAAAAAATATCTCATGGAAAAAAAATATAATCAGAAAAAAAAACTTAATAAGAAAAAAAACAAAAAAAAAACAATAAAAATGGATCCGAAAATTAACCGTAATTCATTTAAACTAGCCTAAATACCCCGATTATAAAAAATAAATAATATATATTTATAGATATAAGTAATATATATATATTTCATGGATAAAAAATTAAAAACAATAATTAGAAAAGGAAACATAATAAAAAAAAGAAAAAAAGAAAAAAAAGTAAGAAACGAAAAAAAAGAATAATGAGAAAAAAAAAGTAATCAGTAAATAAAAACAAAAAAAAAGCAAAAAAAAAAATAGAAACAAAAAAATAGAAAAATACTGTTGCAATCCACAATAAATAATATATGTTAGGAGCAACAGGATTTCCCATACGGTTTTGCTGTTTAAAAAAACAATTGTTCTGCGAAAAAGAGGTAACGTATACGGTCTTTCCTACGTAGAATTGACACTTTCTGACACTAGCAGTGACGTTTAGTAGTGTAATAAGACGGCCTGGGAAAATTCTAGTTCTAGAATATTAAAATAAATTCCGTCTCGCTAAGTCCTAACCTCTGTTTATAAAATACCAATCTATGTCCACATTTTTATTCAAACAATAGCAGCCTGAGGTTTTCTTCATCTTCATCTTCATCTTCACCATCCATTTCTTACGACAAGCTCAGTTCCAAAGGTTTTTTCGTCTTTTTTAATCTTACAAGGCTCTAGATGGGTAGTTTGGGTCGCCAAGTGCAAATTTTCTTCTTCCCTTTCTTGGCTCATGGCCACATGATACCTTCTGTGGACATGGCCAAGCTTTTTGCTTCTCGAGGCGTAAAGACAACCATCATCACCACTCCTCTCAACGCACCTTTCTTTTCCAAAACCATCCAAAAAACCAAAGATTTGGGTTTCGATATTGATATCCAAACCATCAAATTCCCTGCAGCAGAGGCAGGATTGCCGGAGGGATGTGAAAACACAGACGCATTCATTACAAATGAAAATGCAGGGGAAATGATCAAAAAGTTTTTCATTGCCACAGCCTTACTTCAAGAACCCCTTGAGACGGTCCTGCAAGAAAGACATCCTGATTGCATTATTGCTGATATGTTCTTTCCTTGGGCGACTGATGCTGCTGCCAAATTTGGAATTCCGAGGCTAGTGTTTCATGGCACTAGTAACTTCGCTCTATGTGCTGCAGAATGCGTGAGACTTTATGAGCCACACAAGAAAGTTTCATCAGATTCTGAACCTTTTGTCGTGCCCAGTCTTCCTGGTGATATAAAGCTGACAAGGAAGCAACTGCCAGGCTATGTAAGAGAAAATGTTGAAAATGACTTCACCAAGTTACTGAAAGCATCCAAAGAATCAGAGTTGAGGAGCTTCGGTGTTGTTGTCAACAGCTTTTATGAGCTTGAGCCAGCTTATGCTGATCATTACATGAAGGTTTTGGGCAGAAGGGCTTGGAATGTAGGCCCGGTTTCACTATGCAACAGAGACATCGAGGATAAATCAGGAAGAGGAAAAGAAGCCTCAATTGATCACCATGAGTGTTTGAAGTGGCTTGACTCCAAGAAACTCAATTCAGTTGTTTATATCTGCTTTGGAAGTATAGCAAACTTCCCTGCCTCTCAGCTAAAGGAGATCGCAACAGGCCTCGAAGCTTCTGGGCAGCAATTTATCTGGGTGGTTAGACGAAACAAAAACAGTAAAGAAGACAAGGAAGATTGGTTACCCGAAGGATTTGAGGAAAGAATGGAAGGCAAGGGACTGATTATAAGAGGGTGGGCACCCCAGATGTTGATTCTTGATCATGAAGCGACAGGTGCATTTGTGACTCATTGTGGATGGAACTCGACTCTTGAAGGCATAACTGCAGGGAAGCCCATGATAACATGGCCTGTATTTGCCGAGCAATTCTATAATGAAAAGTTGGTGACTGAGGTTTTAAGAACTGGAGTTGCTGTCGGGGTCAAGGAATGGGTTAGCGTGCTAGGAGATCATGTTAAAAGTGAAGCCATAGAGAAGGCAATCACTCGAATTATGGTGGGTGAAGAAGCAGATGAAAAGAGGAGTAGAGCAAGGGAGCTAGGAGAAACGGCAAGGAAGGCTGTTGAAAAGGGTGGATCTTCTTGCTCTGATTTGAATGCTTTGATTGAAGAGTTGAGGTGCTATCGCCCTTGAAACTTCGACGGGCAGAAGGATTGCCCTAGTTTTTGACAATATACAGCTTATCATTTCCTCTATGTAACTTCCATTTGCAATTTCTAAATTATATCTCTTCTTAAAATAAATTAAATTTCAAATGGGTCGGGATTGTTAAATGCATACACATGCAAAACTGTGACTCCATTTTTTCCAGAGCCACTTTAAATCCATTCCATTCCTTACGGTTTGTAGATGGCAGGTGCAGCTTATAATCGTATGTAGACCCATTTGAGCCCGGCATAAAACCTGCAGCCCAGCCCATTATCTCTTGTGGGTATTTTTGTAGTTCTATTTTTTAAAAAAAGTTTTATTCAGACATATATTTTATTTTTAATATGATGTAAGACATACATTTAATAACTTGATTTGAAATAACCAAAATTGTAAGACATTTTCAATCTTAATTTCAAATACTATAAATCATATAATCATTCGATTTCCTTTTCTTCCTCGTAACAATCATTTCATGGCAACAAAGGATGGGCTGAAAAGGTGTTTTTTTTTTTTAATTTTTAATAAATGGGAGTAATCAATAGTGTGTTTTTTACTGGTTTAATTCAGCACAGAAACCATGTCTTTTGATAGCTAAGAAAGAAAGAAAACAGGAACCAAACTCTTGTCCCAGAAAAAAAGGGTCCAAGTATTCTTGCTGAAAAGCTCGATACAAGAGATCGTAAAACACCTCCATGATATCCCACCTGCGAGTCAAAGAAAAAAGATGTCTTTGTCTGTGTCTGTTTTCTGGAAATTATTTTTTAAATTTTTTTCTGTTTGTTTGTCTTCCGGAAAGTTGATCAACGAAAAACACTTTCCGGTCAAAAAAGAATTTGGCTTGGTTTTCAGGAAAGTGTTTTCCGGAAAATTTGGACGGAAAACACTTTCCGGAAGTTGTGAAAAATTTAGAAATATCATTATTTGCTGATTATATCAAATTTGATCCTCAAACTTTTGATTGCTATATATAATTTGTTTTGAATATTTATTTTTCAATCCCATCTCTTAAAATTTAATTTTTATATTAATTTTGTCCTAATTTTTATAATTGCTATTTACTTTTTTCTTATCATTTTTTTATTGAAATTTTTTATCTATCAAATTTGATCCTCATTTTTTTATTGTTACTTATTTTATTTGAAATAATTTATGAAATGTTAATTATTATTATTTTAATTTATTCACCTTTCATTTTTTTTAATTTTTTAGATTTGATCTTTATTATTTTGATCTTTATTTATTTTATTTGAGATAATTTATGAAATTATATATTTTTTTCAATTTCATTCTCATTCAACTTTTTAATTTGTAAGATTTGTTCCTCATTATTTTAATAAACTTGAAAAAAAATTAATTAATTAATAAATTATTTTTCAGTTCATTTTCAATAACACAAACAAACACTGAAAAGTGTTTTCCAATTCATTTTCCATAACACTACCAAACATCGAAATTCACTTTTCAGAAATTTACTTTTCAGAAATTCACTTCCCCGAAATTTATTTTCTAAAAAAAATTACTTTCCAGCAAATAAACAGGTAATTAATACTCCATCGGATCCCAATCGGTTTTCATCATACAATGTCAGTTGCTCATTCTCCTATATAAACCAACGTGCGCCAACTCTCTGACGCGGCACGTGGGATGAGGAATGAGCAGCCCACAGTGAAAATATTCGAGGGAACCATTGAGAGTTGAGACTTGTGTTGTTGATTTAGTTAATCTTTTTTGTTTAATTATCATATTTTAAGGGGATTATCTTTCTTTTTTACTTTGGTATTTATTAATAATCTATAACCTTTTTCTTTTATATTTTGAGTTGAAGTTTCTAACATATGATACTTCCAAAAATAATTTAGAGGTCAAGAAGCATTTTATAATTGTCTTAAACATTGAATATTAATAAAAATGCTAAGAATTTAAAATTACTTGGAAGGATCCCAGATTTTAATAGAGATCCTAAAAAAACATATAAATTTCTCAAGATACTTGCATGGTCGAATACGTAACTCCTAACTAAGCTTAAAAAGATTGATATGATGTTCTTGTTGCCGAGCTAAGCTTCCAAGTATCTGTATCCATGATTTTTAAGCTACCTCTCTCTTTTCCAGGCCAAGGAGAAGACAGTGGAGGAGATGATGGCATGTAATAAAGCAGAGGAAACGATGATCAGTAGGGCCGAGAATTCAGGGGAAATTAAATGGCAAGAAAAGCTGTTGAAGATGGACGCTCATCTTACAAGGATTTGAGTGCTTTGATTCAAGAATTGAACCCTGATCAGATTCAACTAGTCATGATATTTTCTTCATCAAATGTTGCAAATATTGTTTTTCAAGTAGATTTTGCAATTAGGTTATAAACAAGACTCGTTCAACAAATGCCTGCGGAACCCAGCAGCAAGAATAGCTCGGAGCTGGGGACACAGGCAATGATACTCCAGGTCCTTTGCAAATCGCAAACAATTAGCTGCAATTGTGCTGTTTTTAACATGCAAGGTCTTTCTTGTGGACAAGGAGAGACTTAGTAAATGGTGGACAGGCAAAGAAGACAGTGAAAAAAGGAGTAGTAAAAATCCATTGATGCCAAGTTTGCGCTCATTGAAACTCCACGGATATCTTTTCCCTTGAAAACGATCGATTCAGCTTGCCACAGAAAACCTTTTAATTTAAATTAAAAAGGGATATTCTAATGCTATAACCCTAAAAAAGAGAATAAATGAGGGAGTGAATATTGAAGAATTTGAGAAAGTTTTGATGTGTAAAACTCAGGACAATCTTGCTGGGAAGACAACAACTATAATATTGAAGTTGTGATTAATTGGGTTGTATAGTAAATGATTTATACATGAGCTTATTATGGGCAAGGTATGGGACTAAACTTAAGTTAATTGTATTGTTACCGTTAGCATCAATAACATGTCTTAAAATATTAATTTAGAGTATGGGCACTTAGAATATTGGTTTACAGAATGGGCAGATATTACAGAGCATGTGCTCTGTAATATCTGTGTATCTTCAACACTTCTCCTCAAGTCTGGATCAAGGGATTGATGAATTCAAGCTTACAAAGAAGCCGATTAAACTGGGAAGATGGATGTGTAAAACTCCGGACAACAACTATAATATTGAAGTTGTGATTAATTGGGTTGTATAGTAAATGATTTATACATGAGCTTATTATGGGCAAGGTATGGGACTAAACTTAAGTTAATTGTATTGTTACCGTTAGCATCAATAACATGTCTTAAAATATTAATTTAGAGTATGGGCACTTAGAGTATAACTTAGAATATTGATTTAGAGTATAGGTATATATTACAGAGCATGTGCTCTGTAATATCTGTATATCTTCAACAAATATGAAGATAAAAGAGAGTGAATGATTTGATGAGACAAGGGATGCTGTTTTTTTTTTAATTTGAACTCCGTTGTTTTTGTTAATAAAATATATAACCTTTCTAATATTTTTTCAGGTCATGCAACATAACTTTTCTCTAAAATTCATACTCTTGGCATTGCATTTACAAAAACAATATTATTTTTTATTGTAAATTAATGTTTTTAAATCATTTTCTTTCTTTCAGAGTTCAATATTTTTAAAATAAAAATAAAAAACGGGTTTATTTGTTACATTTCTTTTTTTATTATTTAATGTCGATTCGTTTTCTTTGCCAGGAAAAACAATATCAATAATCTGTCAGGACAAGATAGTGGGATCTTTGAAGCTTTATGAATTATTAAGGAAAAACACCTTTGTCCTATTAATTGATTCACATCGGTCTAAATCAATCATGAACCATGAACCATTTTTGAGCTCATCTTCCAATCATTTAAACAATGAGGAAAGCATATAGAAACTGCATACATATCGACCAATTTCATTGTTTTTTTAAGAGAATTTTGCAAGATATAGCCACCTCCATGTACGGACTGGTCCATCCATTTCTATACTTAATGATTTTGCTATACATGAGGTGATACAATTTCATTCTAGCCGCCTCAACTTGGCATCAAGGATACCTTCATAGAGAAACAAGGAACGTAGGGTTTGAGGAAAGCCAGGGGGATACCGACTACGAGTTATTATCTTAAGATGTCAGGATGTGAGCGTGGATCTCATTATTGATATGAATTAATTATTAACTAATCTCGTATAATTGAATATAAATCTCTAATAATTATTATATTAGTAATTACAGAATTTATATTTAAAATTATAAAAAAAAAAAACAATTTTTTTAGTTTCAAATCTGTATTAACGTGTAAACCGCTAGATAATTTCGATATAAAGTAATTCTCTCTCAATATTAAATTATTTACATGGTCAATTTTACCGGTCTCTTGGTGGATGACATGCCACTGCCCACCTCTTATTTCCCTTTTAATTTCTAAAAGTAGTTCAAGAATTTATGGAGCTTGAATTGTTTATCGATATCAGCAGGCATAGTTGGAGTTTTAATGTTCATTTAACATTTAGCTATATTTTTTAAACAAAGTTGAGTGAAGATCTATCAACCCCCCCCCCCCCCGCAATATTTTTCCAATACACACACGCACGGGATTTTTAAAATGTTTTTGTATTTTAAAAAAGTCTATGTGAAAATAAAAAATATGTGAACGTAGATGGAAAAAAAAAATTCATGATTACAACGTTAACAGTGTTCACAGTGACTTGTGAGGTATCCTCGTCACACGTTTTAGATTTTAAGAATTGTCTTAACATTATTCTATTCATAAGTCTCCAGTCCGTCTTTAAGGACACGGTCCCACATCAACTGGTGGTCCCCCCTGCCCCATGTCTGCACCCAATAATTAAATGACAAAAAAAAAGAAGCGCCACCATCTAAGAAAACCTGAGGAGTGTAGCTAAGTTTGTGTAATCAATTATATTCTCTTAACGACAGATCTTGGCAAGTCCATATTACCATAATCTGGTGATAACAATAAAAGTCTTGAGGTTGTATAACCAAATATGCTAGGCCTTATTTGTTTTTTTTTGGCATATTTTTGTTTTTTTAAATATTATTTTTAATTGTCGCAAATCCCATTGCTCTGGAGATTTTTTGAACTCTCTAAATTGTCACAAAAACATGTATTAGGAAATTCTGACCGATTAGGAAAATGTAATCTATAAACTTTGCAGGAGATACGTAAATATCCAAAATCCAATTGTATAAATGGAAATTATTTTATTATAAAAAATAACAATATTACACACATGGACAGTTATTTTGGGTGTTTGGGAGAGCTTTTTGAAGAAAAAAATTAATTTTTATTTTAAATTAGTTGTTTTTAGTGTTTTTTAATAATTTTGATATACTGATGTCAAAAATAATTTTAAAAAATAAAAAATATATTATTTTAATATATTTTTAAATGAAAAACACTTTCATAACCAATCATAAACACACTTTCAACACATGACTAAATTATCACGATGTTTTCTAGTGTGATACTATACGTTATATGACCTATTTTTGCTGTAAATTTAATTGCTTTCGAGATTTTTGTAACTTTATAAATCATCACAAAAACATATATTAGGAATTATAATTACTCAGAAAAATGTGATCCATACACTTGGCGACAGGTACACATATATGAAAAATCCAATAAAAAACTAGAAGCTAATTTGTATTAAAAACATGACAATGTTACATACATGCACATCTGTTTATCATAACGATGTCTTTTAATGCGATGCCTTATGTATTCATGTTATAGTTATGACAATTTATGGTGAGATTGATAATAATTTTCATAGTTTGAGAATATCTATTTATTTTTAAAATTTAAAATTTAAATATAAGGGATCCTAATGTGAGTGGTAAGGGCACTTTATTTCCTTAATAGAGATCAGCGATTCAATCCTTCATCTTGTATGGAGTTGACTATTTGAGGAGCACTTTCATCCATTCAAGTCTATTTGGTGCTAACAGGAATTAGTCTAGATCAACACTTGATACATAACGTGTTTTGTACCAAAAAAAATTTAAAATTTAAAATAACGTTTTTGAAAAGAAAAAAACGCTTACAAATCTAGATCCCCACCACAGCACCTTTCACCTCTGCTTTGGAATTGGCGTGGTACCCTCCCAATCTCCTCCGTTGATTTCTCTGTCTCCCTCTCTCACATCAAGTTAAGTAAGTATTAAGATCGAGAGAGAGAAACATTTCAAAACCTGAACCCTTGTAGACCTCGTCTGATTCATCTTTCAAATTCTCACTCCAGAGAAAAATGAAGACCACCACGAACACAAAATTCATACTCCTGCACTCATCAATCAACAAAACCCTTCCTTCCTCTCACCGTCTCTGGTTACTCTTCATAATCACCTCCTTTACCATAGCTTTCACTCTCACTCTCTTCACCACCGCCACCTTCTCTACAGCCACCACCGCCAAAACTTCAGCTCCCATCACCTCCACCACCTCTCTCCCACCCTCCATCACCGCTGCCCTCCTCCACTACGCCTCCACGGCCAACATCACAAAACCTCACATGTCATCCGCTGAACTCTCCGCCATCGCCGCCACTCTTCAAAGCTGCTCCCCTCATTGCAATCTCCTCGTTTTTGGCCTAACCCACGAGACCCTTCTGTGGAAATCACTCAATTTCCATGGGCGTACAATATTTCTTGATGAAAGTGAGCACCTTGTTTCTAGTTATGAAAAAAAACACCCTGATATCGAAGCTTATGATATACAATTCACCACCAAAGTTAGTGAAATGAGTGATCTTTTATTAGTGACAAAAGGGCAGGTTGATGGCGACTGCAGGCCTGTGCAGAATTTACTCTTTTCTGATTGCAAGCTTGGCATAAATGACATGCCTAATCACATTTATGAAATCTCTTGGGATGTGATTTTAGTCGATGGGCCTCGTGGGTATTTCGCGGCGGCTCCAGGGAGGATGTCATCAATATTTACGGCTGCTGTTCTGTCATGGAGCAAGAGAGGAGGCAACAAGAAGACACATGTCTTTGTGCATGAAATTGATAGAGAGGTTGAGGGGGTTTGTAGTGAAGAGTTTCTGTGTGAAGAGAATTCGGTAGAGACGATTGATTCATTGGGACATTTTGTGCTGGAGAGAAGAGAAGCTAACAGCTTTGTGTTCTGCAAAAATCCGACATCGTTTTCATCATTATCGCCAACTAAAATAACAAAGACGCCATCTTTATCATCAGCGGATGATGATTTTGATGATTGAGATCATGGATCCGTGCTGTACCAATCCATATTTTTCTTTCTTTCTTTCTTTTAACTTAGAAATGTAATTTGTATAGGACTCAAAACTGTCAAAACTTTCCTCAAAATCAAGCAAGAAAAATCAAATGCCCGTTGTTCAAAATCTTGTTTTTATCTATAGCTGTGTGGTTGATGATAAAAGGTCGGATTTTTGGAACAAAAATATGTCAAATTGACTGATGAGTAACTAACCATGAGTCCTGGAATAGCCATGGCGTTTTTTCTCAATTTACTTCTACGTCTAATCCTGTTTGGTCGATGCGAAAAGAGGTGCGATTTTGAAACATAAATGTGAATAGTTGACAATTAATGGGCCATTAATCTTGGGATGGCAAAAGCGCATATCTCAATTCACCTTCATGCCTAATCTTGCTTGATTGACGAGAAGAGGATAGGAATATATAAAGATACATGTTAGTAAAAAGGTGACTGTGAGTATTTTTTAAAATATTTTTTTATGTTGAAATATATTAAAATAATAATTTTTAATTTTTTTTATACCGATATATTAAAATTATCTAAAAACACTAGATTATATTTATTTAAAATAAAATAAAAAATTTAAATTTCAACAAAAACATCGATTGCAATCACTCCCCAACGGAGTTCGCGAGGACGTTTTTCTGTCAGTTTTCTCTCTCTAATGGAGGATAGGAATACTCTGTTTGGTTTCTAAGAAAAAGGTGGGAATTTTGAAACAAAAATGTGACTGGTTAACTGTTCATGAGCCTCCAATCTTGTACTGGTTGAAGTGTTTAGCTTACTTATTAAACATGTTCAACCCAAGCGGACACTTTATTAGACCTTCTAACAACTTTTTAATACTAAAGGAATGCTAAAATGTCCATCTCATTGTCCTTCACATTTCTTAATTCTCTTTATCAAAACCCTTTTGTGCACCAACAAACTTAGCCTCTGTTAGATGCTAAAGATTCTTGCATCACATACATGTTCGTTTTTCTTTTTAATACTATAGCTCGTAATTTATATACAATACATGATGGCCATATAGTCTGGCCTGGAGATGTGTTTTTTTTTATCATTGTTCCATACATGGAAGAAGCAAGCCTCCTGCTTTATAAAAGCTATAAAGAACTTGTGAGAAATGGGAGAACTTTGTGGGTTTTTTTCTTCCAAACTTAAAAATGTTCGTTGTTGGGTGCCAATGGCCTGTTTAGTAGTAGTGTGATTTATGTTGTTTTTAAAGTATTATTTAGAAATACATAAGAATTATATTTTTTAAAAAAATTGATATCCTTCTATCAAAATAATTTTAAAATATATTTTTAAAATTTAAAATAAAAAAATATTTTATTAAAAATAATTTTAAAACACAATATCAAACACAACAAAATACCTCCGGCTAACTAAACCTTTGAGATTGATGTAAAAATCATTTTTTTAAAGTAGTTTTTGCTTGAGAATATATTAAAATAATATTTAATTTTAAAAAATATTCTTAACATTATTACATCAATCTATTTAAAAATATAAAAAAATTAATTTAAAATGAAAATTAAAAACTAAAAATTTTAAAAACACTACTAAAACGTAAAAATAAACAAAATTCAAACCAGGCATAAAGATAAAGGGGAAGGCAGCGGAGAGGGTAAAGAATATTACTGTGTCGGTGACGGCAGGGGAGCTTTAGCTGACTTCTTGCTTTTCTCTCTCGATTGACTTAATATTGGGAGCCACACGCGCTCCTTAGCTAGATGCATTCCAACGCGTCCAGTACTGGCTTGCATGAGAGTTCGGACAAGAAGGTTCGTGAGGGTTTTCATGGGATTGGCGATGCAGATGCCAGATAATACGCCAGCCAAAAAACTGCACTGATCTGACAGCTTTATTATCACTTCAATTTCTTTTCTTTTGTCGATCTACGAGTCAGTACCCATATTATTTAGGAACTAACATATCGGTCCTCTATATGTTTAATCTTTCCAGTTTATCCTTGCTTTTCTACAGTTTCCCTGACTGGATATCATAAAACTGGTTGAAAAAAAAAAGAATTTTTGTAAATAGTTTTACTATACTATATTTCAAATATACAAATAATGAAAACATAAAATGAGAATCTTGTCACGTTAATTAACAAGATAAATTACACAGACTCTTTTATTTTATACTTATAAATATTTATTACATATAATATATTAGACCCGGCTTAGTATTGCATTTCAAAAAAACTTTTTGAAAAAATATAAAATTTTTAATTTTATTTAAATTATTTTTTATGTTTTTAGTTTATTTTCATGTGTTGGTAGAAAAATATAAAATATTATCAAAATATATTTTAAAATAAAAATAATTTTATAAATAACATTAATTATATTTTCAAATAGTTGAATAAAATAATTTAATAAGAGAATAAAAAATATATCTTTTAAAAATATATTTGATACTGGAGTCAGTTTTTCCGTGCTGCTAAGTGAATAAATGATAACAAAACTCTCAATGTCCTTGCACTATCCTTTTATATCCGTAAATATAGTACTTTACTAATTAACGTGGGTTCAAAAAATCAATTTTACTGCAAGGAAAATACTGCGGATGGAATTTTTAGTATTTAGAAAATAACATGAGAAATAAACAAGATGTGTACTGGGTAACGAGGTGAAATGTACTTTTTAAAAATGTTATTTAATAAAAAAAATAATTTTTTATTTTAATATCATCACATTGAAAAATATCTAAAATAGAAATTCATAATATCTAGAAAAAAATAATTTTAAACAATTCCTACACGAAGTGACTTGTGGGGAAGTGTGATTGTGATTATTTTTAAAATATTTTTTTATTTAAAATATATCAAAATAATTTATATATATATATATATTAAATTATTTTAATATTGTACATGAAAATAATTTTAAAATATCCAAAAAATAATTTAAAATATTTTTTTTTAAATACTTTTGAAATACAATGTCAAACAGGATAAAATTAGAGACACTAATTTAACGATGAGTTTATGTCTTGCCTTTTTGTGATCGTGTTTGAAATTAGTTTTTAAAGTGTTTTTCATTTAAAAATATTTATAACAACAAAATAATTTTAATAAATTAATTTTTTAAATTAAAAAATTATTCCAAAAACATTATTAAAACAAAATGCAAAACGCTCTAATGATTCGCAGGTATCTTTTTTTTCAGAAGAATTCCTGACCTTTAAATTTCTTAACGTGCATCACGTGACGAAAGCGTACGTTATGGCACTGAAAGCGCGGGAAACTGGAAAGGGTGTCGGTTTGGGTACGTGGTGATAATGGTGACATGTGATAATTTGGACAGCGTGCTTTACTTAGTAGAAATACATGCAGTCTCTGAGGTCAAATAGAGATTGACTATAATTATTTATTCACATAATATATACATATATTAATTTCAAATAAAAAATATTTACTGCTCACAGAGCCTCACACTCTAAAAAACATCTCACTGTCCTACGGGCTCATGACTACAAGTTTGTTAAAATAGTATTTTTGACCCGACATAAAAAATATAATATAAGACCGGATCAGTAAATTATAAATATATATTTTTAATTATATATTAATAATTTCATCCAACAAATAAAATTACAATAAAATTTAATAAACAGAGTCAACAAAATTATAATTAATTAGTGATCTAAATAAATAGAAAAGATAGATAATATAGATAAAAAAATAAAAATAAAAAATAATTATTAGATGATAGTAAGTACAGAAGAACCCCGTCACAAGTAATAATAAACCTCTTTCTAAGTTGTAAGTCAATAAGTCTAAATTAATAATTAATAACATAAGTCTATTAATTAAAATAAACTATCAAACAATGTTTAAAGTGCCGGAAAAATGTTAGATTAGAAATATTTTTGTAACATTAGATAAATAAAATATGATCATAAAAACAAATTAACAAAGTTTTCACTCTGAAATATTTCCATGTAGTCCGGATCTTTATTTTTCGCAAATTCATGGTAGATTTCAAACACATAATTTTCTCTCGTATGAATAAATTAACGAGTTTATTATATATATATATATATATATATATTTAAAAATATTAAGATGTCTAGTTTTTCTTCTAACAAAAATCACGATAATTTTCTTATATAACTCTAGATGTGCTTAAAACAATATATGAATATCTAGTTTGATGTATTTGATAATATTCATCCAACTTTGACTTAATAAAATAATATGTTTATGAACTTTGTTTAATTTAATAAAATATATTTTTCTATTAAATTTCAACTAGATATAATAGATAGCTTGAAAGATATGTTTGATCTCACAAAATCATCAACAAATATAACAAGACTTACTTGGTCAGTCATAAATAGGATCTTACTAGTTTTTGAATTTAATTTAATTTAATATATAAATTTAAAAAGTTATGAGTTAAATCGTGATTTTTACGAGTGTTTCTTGGGCCGTCACTGGCTCGCTGTTGGTTCTTACGAGGCTGTGAGGTCTGGGCTCTCTGCTATGTTTACGGCAATCAATAGTGATACCTCATTTGACACATGGGGTAAATTTGTTAAATGAGCTGGACAGGTGGACGAGTGGAAAGAAACTATGATATAGATTTTAAAATAATAATCGTAGTTTTTTTAAATAGCATTGACTATCCCGGAGTTTGTTTTCATAATTATATCCTTTGTTAATCAAATCTTAGTGTTTGTCTGGCGTTACATTTTAAAAATGTTTTAATTTTTTTTGTGTGTTTGGATTATTTTAATATGTGAATGTTAAATATAATTTTTGAAAAAATAAAAATAAAATATTATTTTAAAAATTAACACCAGCTACACTTCTAAACATACCCTGAAACATTTTTAATAATTATTACTAGTGTTTATAAGTTAATTTTTTTAAAATAAACACATGAAAAAAATAATCAGAACTTGTAAATCAATACTCTTTCCAGGTGCCAATATAATAGAGGATCATAGTTATAAATAAAATCTGTATATTGAATAAGTAGATAATAGGGTGTTTTTTCAACTTTATTTAATTTCCCCAGCCGAGACAAATGATTTTTAAAAAGACATGATATTTAATGATATTAAAATCCAAATGGTTAGTTGTTTGATAATGATAAGTCAATTGTCCCCATAAGTGTAACATGTTGATAAAGACTTTGAGATTTGTTTAATGATTATTGAGTTTGAATCATAAAAACATGTAAGAATCTGATACAATCAGAGCTTTATTTATTTAATCCTGATCTGTAAATGATATTTAAAAGATGGTGAAATTTCCTCGAATCCACAAAAAAATAAGTTAATTATTTATAAAATATATGTTTTGATAAAGTTGAGAACTCTAATATATTTAAGTAAATATATTTGTATATATAAAAATATTATGATATTTTAAAAGGATAGATTTTGAAGATATACGGGTAAAAAAAAAAGAAAAAACCGTGGACCTTTAGCCTAGATGATTCTTAAGATATTTAAATTCAATGGATTTTTTATTCCATGTTAACATGTAATTTTGTTACAAAAGAATTAATAAGAATGAATATACCTTATATATTAATTAAATATATCAAATTTCGCAAACAATCTCAAAAGACCCACGTTGTGGTGTCACAAACCATCTGTTTCACCTCTGTGCTTTATTTACGATCCAATAACGTAGTAGTCCATGGGGCCAAACTCATTTCACAATCGGAAAGTGAACTGTTGGTTTTGAAATTTGGAATATATAATTTTTAAATTATTTATTTCAGTATTTTAAAATTATTTTGATACATTATTGTCAAAGATATTTATTTTAAAAAATATTATTACAATATATTTCTAGACAAAAAAATAACAAAAATCCTATCTCTTAATGCAGTGAAAAGACCGTGACTCAAACGTTGCCCCTGCTCGCGGGCTGTTTCCAGCTAGGTATTCCACGTCATTATCTGCACTATCATCCCTGGAATAAGACAGTTGTCACTATACTTGTCTTCACACACGGCAATTTAGCTCCAGCTTGTCGATTCCATTCAGGTTGTTTTAGTTCTGAAATGTTTTTATTGTTTATATATATATATATATATATATTTAAAAAATTATATCAAATTCAAAAATAAAATTATTTAGAATTGTTCAATTTAATCTAAAAAAACACAATAAAATGATTTTTTTGAATAAAATTATGGGCATGTATAATATTACGAGAATACTACCATCAATCTCGTAATGTCATTATATTTTCTTATTATTCTGAAATTTTAATATAATATATATAAATATATCAAGACACTTATCGTAAAATTTATTTCAATCAAACAATTGGATTAGAATATATAATTGATATAATAAAATTATTTATTATTTAAAAAAAATATGTTATTTAACCAAAATAAAATTAACGAAACAAATCCAGAATATTCCTGCAAAATTTCAAAAATAGAACTAAATTTTAAAAGAGATAGAAGCCACGTCATTTTTTTATATAACTATCACAAAATATTTCGGCCGACAGCACTTAGTTTAGCTGATACTTTATGCGCTGTCGATGGTCTTGTCACAGTGCCTTAGGAACCAGGATACTGTTCTTTCATCGGCTTCAAAACAAGAAATAAACTGGCCCAGCTCTTTAAAGTGATCGAGGACTCGGGTCATCTCAAGCCATCCATGTAAAGTTGCATGACAGGAAGGCGCAAAAAGAAGGGGAAAATATCAGGGATACTGGAGCTTTTACATCGGCCATGCATTCCATGATTATTTTTAGGCGGTAAAAAAACTTGTTTCTAATAAATTATAATTTTATTAATTAAATATTAAAATAAATAATTATGACATGAATAAAATCAATCAAATTTGCGCTGGTTGTTATGTATAATGCTTAATATTATAGGAATGGTTATTTTTACGACAGGCTATAAGGAGGTTAAACGGGCCTGAGGAACGTCTGCCCAGAAATTGAAAAGAAAACAGGAAGGAAAGGGTGCAAAATATCACTAAATTATATAGCTGCATCTGCTTTGAAAGCAGAAATGGGTTTACATTATTCATTATGATTCATACGACAGAATAGAAGCAGATTAATTAGGAGAAGTATGTGTACATAGATAGGAGCAGCCATCAAGCAAATCAAGAGACTGTCTTAAAGGAGGGATCCATTTAAAGCCGCAGCTTATGCTTACCCGGTATAAGGGCACCATATGTTATAGGTGCAGCAGCTGGAGCCATTGATTGTTGATCAGATGTCAACGATGAACTTGAAAAACCACCCTTCCTACAAGGAATATAGTTGAGTGATCTCTCATTGGGACAAGGCCTGGGTGTAGAGAAGAATTTGGCACATTCAGCTGCTGATCTCTGACCAGGAAGACCCAGAATGCAATTCATTCTAATATCAAGAGTCTTTTTCTTTATCAATTTCATGCACTTGGGTCCGACCTGAGTGAAATAGTTGTGTGAGAGAGACAAGTTTGTTAATCTAGGCAGGTCGCACACCATCTCCGGCACCGGCCCGTAAAATTCATTCACGGCCAAATTCAGGCTGTCCATCTTTTCCAGGCATGCGAATGAATGGGGTATAGGGCCAGTCAACTTGTTGCCGCCCACATCAAACACGACAGCCTTGTTCAAATTGCCAATTTCGTATGGCAAGCACCCATCGAGTTCATTGTTCAAGAAAAGCACTTCAAGAAGGTTTCGGGCACTGCCGACACTTCTTGGAATGGGACCGCTGAACTTGTTGTTGGCAAGAGTGAGATAAAGGGCAGGTGTGAAGCCGAGATTTTCTGGAAGATGCTGTGAGAATTTGTTGTTGTTGAGGAAAAGCACATCTAGGTCTAAGTTGAAGACTTCCGCTGGAACTGGCCCTGAAAATGAGTTGAACCTGATGTCTAAAAAGGTTAAGTTGGTGGCTTGAAGAACAGACCTAGGGAATCCACCAAAGTGCTTGTTGTTGCTGATATCAAGCTCAAAAAGGTAACGGATTGTGGAAGTGCTAATATCCGGAGGCAGTGCACCAGTGATGTTGTTGGAGTTTGCATGATAGATGCACAAGTCCAGCAACTTATCGAGGAAACCTGTGAGGTTAAGATCTGTTCCATTAAAACGGTAGCCATTGAAATCTGCCGCTGCAAGGGCTGTCACTTTCTGGTCAGGTACAGTTGCACATTTAAAGCCCGGATAATTACAGACATCCTTTCCCTTCCATTTTTTTGTAATGCCCAGGGGGTCATAAGTAATTCTTTTCTTGAATTTCATGATTGTTTTAAAGTCTCTTGCGATGTTTTTGCTAACAAACCCGCTTGAAGATGGCGGTGACGGAGGCCGAGGGGAACGACGTGGGGTAGGAGGCGGTGGAGGTGGAGGTGGCGGTGGCGGTGGCGGAGGCGGAGGTGGAGGAGGTGGAGGGGGATGTGGCGGAGGGGGCGGCGGTGGACAAGGGGGCGGCGGAGGGGGAGGACAATCTTCATACTCGGGAGAAGGGGCAGGAGAATATCCACCACCACCCCCACCTATGATTATTTCCAAAGCCTCCCTCTCCCTCTCTGTCCCGCCTACCGCATTATAATGCAAGCATGAATGAAAAATGAGAGTGAAAACTAGAATTGAAGAGCAGAATGAGACGGTCCCCATCTATACCCCCCGTAGGTTCCTGGGCTTGGGAGAGTAATGAAAATAGAGACATATATATAGTAGTATAAGGAGGGTCGAGGTGGACCATAAGTAGGGAAGCCAAGATTCACGGGCACACAAAATGTTCAAAAGAAAACTTGTCTTGGGATGGGACTGTAGCGATCATCTCATATTCAGATGATACGCCTTTCTGCATTTCTGTTGCCACTCCGTCACTCTGAATCTGACCTTATGGTTCGATTTACAATGCCATCGCTCGTGGCCGTGGAAAGAGCTGGCGAGAAGAAAAAGTAATCACAGTGATTTCCCAATTGGTTACATTGCTTATGCATTCAAGCATTCGAATTTCCAATGCACCTTCACTTCAGTAAGAAACTTTTGATCTTATCTGCTGCTGAAGATGAAGCCGCGGCGGCGGCGGCGGAATTAAATTGATTTTTTAACTCGATGATCGCATCTTTACACGATTGGGGACAGCGTCTTCTTCAGTTATTGGAATTCATCTGTCGTGACACGGGAGTCTTTATCTTGTGTGTACTATTCTTGATAAATTTGACTTTTCTTCACTTATCTTCGACCATAGATTTCTTTGCTGCTCATCGGAATAGATAGATTGTCGAAGTTTGTGGTCTCTGATTAAAGCTGAAGAGAGCATTTGCACATGGGTTTAATAGACAGCCACCACCCGGAGTCATCTACCCCCGTCATCCTTCACCAACAAGTCAAATATCAGAGGACCTGTAAAGTCTTAAAAGTTGCGTATTGATGTATCGAGAAGGCGATATTTTTCGAAAAAGTTTAATTTGTTCTTTTTTGTTTTAAATCATTTTGAAATCATGATATAAAAAATAAAAGATGAATTTTTAATTAAAAATAAATAAACAGTAAACACTTTAAATACAGCATGTGAAGGTAGATGGACCATCCGCATGTCACCTAACATTTGTCCCATTGCATTTTATTTATAATACCCTTCAATCATAGAGCTGTAAATGAGCTTTATATATAAAAAAAGGAGCAAATCCCTGCTGTTTCCTCGTCTGGCCCCTTCAGTTCGGCACTTAACATTCCCACCCCACAGTCAGAATTATTGAATGCTTCCCTCGTGTATCCCACTCGAGGATAAGAAAAGACCATGGAATGGCATAGTGATGGACGGTTCAGCTTCTCTCTGATATTATTTTGAAACGATAACCTTTGGCGTCTCTCTCCCTCTTGATAGTGTAAGTAAAGTTATATTTAAAAATATTGTTTATTTATAAATAATTTAAAATAATATTTTTATTGAGATCATGTTTTTTTTTGGTATAAACCATCCAGATCTCCGGTCACTGCTGACTAATCCGGATTCAAAGCTCTACCAAACGAGTTTCAAAGCATTTGCATACCGAGGCTCGAACTCGAGATCTTGGTTAAGCTAGGACGACCCTTACCAGCTGACCCACACCCCGTTAGTATTGAGATCATGTTAACACCATCTATAAGAGTTAGAATTAGGGCTGCCTCTTCACAATATTCGTTTACAATTTTTTCATTATTTAAATACAAATACTTTTATAAATATAAAAATCTATCTATCTATATATATATTTATGTATGTATGTATTTAATTACTATCATATTTATATATAATAAACATAATATAAAGATTCAGTTTTTTTAATAATATACTATAATTTTTAATTTATGTAAAAAAAATAATATTCTATTATCATGAATATTAAAATGACTACAATAAATTTTTATTTTGACTTTTCTAATAAAAAAGTAGCTATAATCTTGATGCTTTTTTTTTTTTAAATCATCTTTGTTCCTTGTAAATGAACATAATTTTCTAGTTTTTCATAAAAGTAAATTTTTTTGTTAGTGCATGTGCTCGTGCTTTGGAAAATTTGAAATTCATTAACTAAAATCAGCATTTTTTTTTTTTTTATGAAATAATCATTTGAATATTCTAATATATTTTAAATTCTCAACAAAACGCTGCGCGACATCACTTTTCTTGCTTCATGTAAAATACAAAACAGTGGAATAAAATGCAATTTCTGAAAAAAAATTGGTATTATATATAATGAATTGTTATCGCCAACGTGAGTGCAACCCGGTCTATTTTAATTATTTAAAAAGGGCCTCGGCTCTTCAGAGGACCCACCAAGCACACATGCAGAGGGCACTTTATTTTCTCAATACTAGCGGTTCAAGTTAGTCTCAAGCCCATAACAATATGGACCCATCGCCGGTTCTTAAAGGCCCACGTTTTAATCGAAACGTACCTCCTCATTTCGGGCCGTGAATCTCTGAGTTGAGAGGTCCAACAAGCGTCAACCGATCCTTTATTGCCAGGGCCACTCTTTCCCAGGTCAACAACCCAACTAGTCAGAAAAACTACCGTGACGAAGGCAAGAATCTTAAATTAGTCAGAAACACGATCATGACGAAGACAAGAATCTTAACACGCTTGTTAACCACAAATCCAATTGGACCGATATATACTCACGTGTAAACATGTCAGACAAGAAAAGGGAAAGTTCGCGGATATGAGAGTCAAACTTGAAGTATATACGGTGCAGTTTAAGAAAGAAGACAGCCAACCTCAAAGAAGATAAGAGCAGCACAAGAAAATTCAAAAGCAAGACTTTTCCTTCTGTACAATAAGTCTTTAAGAGATTAAAAAAATCAGAGAAAGCAATAATTCATGAAGAAAACGAGCAAAGTAAAATATAATACACCCACTTTCAATGACTTCTGTATTTTCTTCTTACAGTTCTGATCTGGGGAGGGAGGGGAGGGGTGGGTGCGAGTACTTTCCACGTTTGCTTGGGTGCCAAGTTTGATTCCCAGATGGTATGAATCAGAGAAAGTCTATATCATGTTTTCCTTGACCAGCAAGTGTGCCCCAGTTTTCTACGATAATTTGTAAGTATTTGAACGGAAGAGAGAACCTTTTTACATATTTTAAGTTTGGCATTCTTCTCTGTTTTATTTCTTAAGGTACGAACCCCAAACTAGAGCAAGAACGAGAATTTTCCCAGGAAAAATAAACCTAACAACAAACAGACAAATTATTGTTTTGTTTATCTGTGCATCCCCCGAGTTCCCAGCCATTAGCAGACCACTGATCATCAGCCGAAAATCTGTCTTCCATACCGCATGGATTCCATTCCATATCAGCTTCATATACTATTTTTCCCATATATGGCTCCTGGCCACATGATCCCGATGGTAGACATGGCAAGATTATTTGCCAGGCGTGGAGTGAAAGCAACCATCGTTTCCACTCCTCTTAACGCACCGCTCATCTCTAAAACTATTGAGAGAGATGGACAACTGGGTCTTGATATCAGTATTCACACTATAAAATTCCCTTCTGCGGAAGCTGGGTTGCCAGAAGGATGTGAGAACCGAAGTTCTATTACCTCACCTGACATGCTCCCCAATTTCTTAAAGGCCATCGGCATGCTTCAGCAACCGCTTGAAAAGCTCCTCGAAGAATACCATCCCAGTTGTCTTGTGGCAGACATGGTGTTTCCATGGGCTACAGAAGCTGCAAACAAGCTCGGGATTCCAAGGTTGTTTTTCAATGGAAGTGGTTTTTTTCCTATGTGTGTCTTCGAATCCATAAAGCGCTATGAACCTCACAAAGGAGTAGATTCAGATTTCGAACCATTCGTGGTGCCTGGCTTACCAGATCAGATAAAGCTGACAAGATCACAACTGCCAACTTTGATTAGAGAGAGAACTGAGAATGAACTTACAAAGCTGATGGATGAAGTCTCAGAGTCAATTGTGAATAGCTATGGAGTCCTCACGAACAGTTTCGTTGAGCTGGAACCAGCTTATTCAGAGTACTACAGGATGGAAATAAAAAGGAAAACATGGCACGTTGGGCCGCTGTCCCTTTGTAACAGTGGCATGAGAGACAAAGCAGAAAGAGGCAGCCTGTCCTCCATTGATGAACATGAATGTATGAGATGGTTGGCCACGAAGAGCCCCAACTCAGTTCTGTATATATGTTTTGGAAGCTTATCCAACCAACCCGTTGCTCAGTTACTTGAGCTTGCCATGGCCCTGGAAGCTTCTGGGCAGAATTTCATCTGGGTTGTGAGAGAGAGAAAGCAAACGAAGCTTGCAGAAATGGAGGAGTGGTTGCCTGAAGGATTTGAGAAAAGGATGGAAGGGAAGGGCTTGATCATATCGGGGTGGGCACCCCAGGTGTTGATCCTTGACCATGAAGCTGTTGGAGGGTTCATGACCCACTGTGGCTGGAACTCGATGTTGGAAGGAGTGGCTGCAGGGGCCCCAATGGTCACATGGCCACTTGGCGCGGAGCAATTTTGCAATGAAGTGTTGATTACCGATGTTCTCCAGATAGGAATTAAAGTTGGTGCCCTGGAATGGTCAAGATGTGAACAAAAACTTATAGTGAGGAAGGAGGCCATAGAGAAGGCAATCATTCGGCTGATGGTTGGTGAAGAAGCCGAGGAAACAAGAAACAGAGCAAAGGTTCTGAAAGAGATGGCGAGGAGAGCTACGGAAGAAGGAGGATCATCGTACTCTGATTTAACTGCATTGCTTGAAGAATTAAGGGCCCTTCAGACAAGCAAGCAAGAATGCCCAGCAAATTAACAAGACTGTTGGGTTATACGATTCTGAAAACTAAAGTAGAATGCTAAATGTTCCTGTCAAATATTTAGTTTTTCAACAAAATGAAAGAAAGATGAGTTCTGCATCCATGCAACAACAATCATACGTGTCTGTGGTTACCATGAGCTGTAGCTTCTACTGATGACTCCAATGGATACGTAATCTAAACAAATAACTTGAGTTGAAATTCGGTGCCGTATTTTGTGTTCAAAACGGTAACCCTGGATAGAATTCACGTATCCTAACATTACATTACTCATGGAATCAATTGAAAATACATACGCAGAACACCATGAAAAGTAATAATTTCTAATAAATAAAGGTTTAAATAAGCAAGAAAAAAAATCTCAGATGAGAGGTATTAATTGAAACACAAATTTAATTTTTTAAGACATATATAAAAAGATACTAGTAAAAAAATAAAATCAACAGGAACCTATTAACCACCATGCCTGCGTCATTGAAATGAATACCTTGAAAGTGCTATGAGACATGTACTTGTTTTTATTTTATTTTTAATTTCTTACAGGGATAAACGACTTGTCAATTATCTATGTTTTTTTTACAAATATAAAAGAATAAGATGACATGCTGTCATCAAGCCTAAATTGTGGTGCCTGAAAATAAAGTAAATTACTTTTTATCTCAATAATTAAAATCCAATTACTCCCCTCTTATAATAGAAATTGAAAAATAATACAGATAAATTCGTGTATTTAAAATTGATTTTCTTAAAACCCAAGAGAGACTAAAATGCACACATTGTTTTTTTTTTAAAGAGGATCTGAGTATTTTTTTCATGTAATGTTTGGCACGTCATCTTTTTTGATATGGTTCGCATTTCAATTTATTTTCTTTTAATGTCACTGTTACTTGAGAATCTAAATGCAATAAGTCTTTTATGAGGATTAAATTATAGAGAATAAGCTTCAATAACAAAAATAAATTGATAAAAAAAATAAATGGTATATAAATAGTGTTTTACCAGTTAAATTACTCGCACTATGTTGTGGGTTGAACAAATAATTTGTATAACTTTAGAGATTAAATCAACTATCAGGATTTGATAGTTGAAAAATATAATATAATATAATAAATATACATGCAAAGTTTGATATAATGAAACAGAACAACACACCTTATTATAACAAAAACAACATCAAAGTCTTAACATCTAAAATTATCACTACTATTACTGCCTAAACAATAAAAATTATTAAATTACATCGAGAAAAAAAATTCAAAAAATTAACAACAGAGCATGTAAGAAAAAATCTTAAATTATTATTATTATTACTATTGTTATGATTTTTGCGTAAATAATGAATAAAATAAAATTAAATCAGAGACTAAAAAAACTAAAAACTTTAACAAAAAAACAAATAAAAAAATAAAATAAATGATTAAACAAAAATAAAAATTATTAGATGGAAAAAAATTATGTCTTGAAAAAAAACTAATAAACAAACCAAAAGAAAGAACATGGAGAAAAAAACAGAAATATCAATTTTTAAAAGATACACAAACTAAATTTTTCAAAAAAATACTACCTCAATAAATAAGAAAATAATAAAAAATAAAAACCAAAACTAAGAGCGCGCGCGCACACACACATAAAGATGAAAAAAATAGGGACCATTTTAGAATTATTAAAATAAATAAATATAAATAAAATAAAAAATTAAAAGTATAAGAGCTGAAATGAAAGTCAAATATATTATCAATTTTAATTAAAAGACAAAATTGAAAAACTCAAAACGTTAGTACTATATAAATTAAGGGATTTAAAACTAATCCACAAATTAAAAGAATAAAGACCGAATTGAAACCTAAATATATAATAAATTTCAATCGAAAAACCCAATTAAAACAAATCAAAAATTATATAACAAAAATCAAGACCATAAATAACAAGTAAAAGATCAAGGACTGGAATGAAAACATCATAAAACCAGGGGCCTACCCTATACTTTAGCATGCAAGAGAGGCAAAAAGACCAAACAATTTTTAACAGACCACCACCGCAAATCAAGACATCTTGGGCTGAGACGTGCCACGTAGTGAAGAAGAGTACATGACGGCGAATGAGGGTGAGACGTCGGATGAAATTTTTTGAAACTAGAAGACGTCACACCGGTCGCCCAAAGAGGTTGAATATTGTCGACCGTGTGTGTCACACGCGTGCACGATATTTGGCAGAAATAATAATAAAAATTGGTGAATTATCGCGACACCTCTACAACCAAATAGGAGGGCTTATTAGTATTTAGCTATTTTCAAAAAAAAATATAAAATTTCAATGTCACCCCCTGGCCAAAGCTATTTTTTTTTTGTCTATTTTATGAATAAAATGGTTATTTTACTATGCAATTACTGCGACACCCCTCCCAATTACAAATGAGTTTTGTTTTTTTAGGGATAAAATTGTTATTTTACTTTACAAATAAATATAAAAAATCAATAAATTAGTAAGCCGACCGAACTCAATTGAAAACCAAACTAACCCAAAAAAACCTATTACAATCCGCAATGTTTTGTTTCACAATACAGTAAAACACTGATTTTTTTTTTGTTTATATTTATATATATTTTAAAAAAGACATTTTAAAAACAAAACAATGCCAAATTATCAAACAACTTAAGCGGCAATTGTGATTCGTCCGGAAATGAAGAGCATGGGCGCCCTGTTTCTGCTCCACCGTTTAATTTTGACTTCCTTTTATTTTAATTAAAAAATGTTGAAATGCGAGGCACATGAGGTGATGGCACTTGG
>CM063596.1:9093848-9111511 GCA_032356905.1 Salix exigua
TATATATATATATATATATACACTTTTTTTTTATAACCGGATGTCCAGGCCAGCTTACACGCACCAAAACTAATTCCTGAATTCATTGAACATCCTGCAAATTAACCCAGTGAGCATGTAAGACACTGGGTGACAGACATGCATGATGAAATTTAAAACCTGGTACAGAGTAAAAAAAACAAGTCATTTCAACCACTAGCCCAAGACCATTGCTACCTGTATTATTTCTTAGAGCATCTCCAATGGGGAGTGCTATTTTGGAGAGACAAATCTTTAAAATAGCACTTTGAATAGTGTAAAAATAACATTTTTGTTGATGTGTGTTCCAGTGGTAAAAGTCATTTTGAAAAGACATTTATTATTATATTATTTTAAATATAATATAATTATTTTTATATGTAGTTTAATCATGCAAATAATTATACAATTAATAAGAATAAATTATATAATTAAATAATTGTTTTTAAAAAACCGTCTAACACTATAATTATTAATTTTTATATTATTTTATAATATATATTACCTTTTTAAATATATTTATATATTATAATATATATAAAAGGTGGCCCCAAGATGAGGCCATCTTTTATAGCTCTATGTCTCTAGCTGCTACAAATAACAGCTCGGGACGGGATACCATTTTTACATGTGTAAATAGCATCCCCGCTGGAGCTTAAAAAAAACAAACAAATATCATTTTAATTTTGCCTGCTTAATTTAGGACGCCGGCTGGAGATGCTATTAAAATAGCCAGTCACGTGCCTCTGTTTTGACAACACCTCTCTCAACAGCACTGTGATGTCATATCATTTGTGAAATGGATGATTGATATTTTCCCTGAAGTAGAAGAACCCGGAAATTAAATAAAATCATGGTATGCAGGGGATTCATTCTGCAAGCAGGTAAGCTGCAATGCACTTCGGTCTCTCGAAGCTTTTGCATGCTCGTTCTCTTCTATCCTCGTATCTCATCATATCGCGGTGGTGGGCTCCTTGTTGTTTCCTCGGAGGCTACTCGGGCCCATCATGGCCTGCTTAACTGCTTCATTGATTCTGGGAATGGCAAAAGACCTAAAAATGTCTAGCCCATCCTCTTGTTTTCCTAGACGGTCCTCGTTTCTCAGCCGGGTCGCTTCATGGTCGGCTTTCGGTGCATGCCCTCCAAGGGTGTTTGTAACGTGGAAAGTATTTTTTTTAAAAAAATATAAAGATTATTTTTATATTAGATTTTAAATTAAAAAATTGATGTTTTAAGATAATTTTAATTTAAAAAATAACCTACAAATGCTGCATCTAATGACGCACCACATCAACCTGCGTGGTGATGAGACGTTAGTACAGTACAAGAGAAGAGGACCGTTGAGAAATTCGCTTATCTTTTTGGCCTCCCAAGAGTCCAATCAAACAAACAGGGGGAAATTGAGAGATAAAAAAATAAATAAAAACCCATGTGATTGGGAATGGATCAACACGAAACAATGACCAAATTATATGCATAAATTCAAAAAAAAAATTATTTTAAATAAATATGTTTTGATATTTTTAGATTATTTTGATATGTTACTCGATATACTATTGTCAAAAATAATTTTTTTAAAAAATATCATTTTAATATATTTCAATGACGGTAAATACTTTAAAAAATTATTTACTCCAAACAGGACCAATGTGGACGTGGACTGCACGTTAAGGACTCTTTGACAGCATGTAAAGAGTAAGACAGACAGTAAATTGATGTTTTAACGTGCAATTACATGAGAAATATGCTGTGGATTTGTATGGTATCCGGTAGAGCAAGCATTGCCGTCAGAAAGATAGTAATTTTTCGAGAGACACCTCTGTCGTCTTATGTTTCAGTAATTGAGAAGTCCTTGTTGCGTATATATAGCAACTATGAACTGCGGCAAATCTTCAAAATTCAAACTACAAGCACTCTAAGAAAATCAAACAGGGAGGGAATTACTATGCCAGAAAGCTGCTTTTATAAGATAAAACATGCATTAAATTTACGTACTCAATGCTCACTCTGTTTTGCAATTAAAAAGACTGCTAGTTAACTGCAAGAGATTTCCTTGGTACGAGGATTGCAGGTGCCTGCTTCGGACAAGATATACTGAAAAAACAGATGAAGGCATTGCATTTTGGATTGCAATCCAATCAATATAACCATAAATTATAAAGAACATCAGGTATTAAATTAAATAATGAAAATTTTCTATTTAATTGGTTGGTTGTAATTACACAACCTATTTAAAATGTTCATGGTATACGTTCACTAAATCAAAACACCAAACAAGGCACCATAACAACCAACATTAGCACTACATAAGACGAACATCTAAACCAACAACGTGATTGCAGGCAAGTAGTTATACACAGATCGATGGATTGATATTTTTCTGATTTTTTTTTATTTTTTTTAAAAAGGGTAATTAAAGATATGATAATAACTTAATATTTCCGGATTCACCTAAACATTACTCTTATATATATACATATAGTTTTTACATGAACTCTTTGTAATATGTTCCTAATCTTTTTGGTGGCTAGCAAAACAGAAAATGAAAAGTAAAAGAATTGTGGCTCGCATTTATTTTTGGTGATCATATAGCTGAAGATTTGCGAGTTACTGTGGCCCATTAATTGGAATGATTGGATAGTCGAAGCCGCCGAGGAACATTATAGCAAGGAGGTGTTTTAGTTTGCTAGACAATCGCTTGACTAATGCCAATATTTTCTTTTCCTTTTTTCTCTATGGATCCGGTCTATTTTGCAGTTCTGACTTTTTCTTTTTTAATCAACGTATACTTAAGAGAGGATTTCTCTTGCAGATTGGCATTAGAGGATTCATGCCTGATATGTACGACTGCCGAAATGACATCTGGTTGCGCCACTCCTTTGGAGGAAACTGTTACAGCATTACAGCTTTTGTAAGTGCTCATAGAATGCTCTGGCACCACGTAAAAGACATTCCATTCATCTCATATACGCACGACTACTAAATCTATTTTCTGATTTTGGAAAAATGAGACTAAAGTTTTCGAAGAATTCCAGGATTAATGCTTGACCATTTGTATAAGGTTAGTTGCTCTATAAAGAATTGGTCAGTCTGAACTTTGCTAGTCCGGTTCCAGCAACCAGCCATTAATGTTCTGAAAGAGATTCAACATTTCTCGAAGCCAACCCATCAGAAACCATCACCATTTTCATATAGGACGAGGTTACATCACCAAGAGGCTTGACTAAAGCGTTTGATGTTGCTGGCCTGATGAAATATTGGTTTCCTGTATCTCGGATGCCAAAAAATGATGGCAAGTGGCCAACAGTTGATGATATGGTCCAGAAGAATCAGCGTCTAGTGGTTTTCACTTCAAAGTCCGTTGGGAGAAACAACAATACTCAACACTCTCTCTTTGTGTGAATCTATAGGAAACTTCTAAATAGAGCAGAATATATGCGGAAAAATATATCCAAAAATCACAAGCACAACACGCAAATTTTTACATGGAAAACCTTCCCGATATGAGAAGGAAAAACCACGGGACCGTAGTCCACTCAAACACTTCCACTATAAAAAATAATGGGTTCACAATATTCTTCCTCAGATCTAACTAAGGGATACAACATAAATCATCAAGATTAAACAATTCTTGGAATACAACAAGAATTAAAGAGAACAAAGTTGAGAGAAGGCTCACAAACTGACAGCCCCGAGTTTTGTCAAGCAGATCAACTTCCACACCTCCAATCTTCAATCCCACCGTTCAGAATGAAGATAAATATGTCTGGAAGCTGCTGTCCAAATTTCAACCCGATCCAACGGTTAACGAGTTGGAAATCGAAGGAAGAAGACAGAGTGTTCTGCTGCCTCCTTCACCCTTTTTCTCTCGGCTCTCTCTCTTTTTTTCTTCTCTTTTCTTATCTGATTTTGTTCTCCTTGGCAGCTCAAAATAATTGTGCCCTGCCCTTCTAATTGGGTACATTTATGTGGGCTAAATCCACACAAATATTTGGGCCACCCTCCTCCTAAGAGGGAAACCCAAACCCAACAAATCTCCCCCTTCCCGACTAGGTGGAGGGATTCGCCATCCCGGCGATCGAGCAACATGTCTCAAGCTTCTCCCTTGTTAGAGCCTTCGTTAGCATATCCGAACCATTATCATCGGTGTGAATTTTCTCAAGAGTTAACAACTTATCATTGAGAGTATCTCTTATCCAATGATACCTTACATCGATATGTTTCGATCTTGAATGAAATGAAGAGTTCTTTGCAAGGTGGATAGTACTCTGATTATCACAAAACAACACATATTGTTGTTGTTTGAGACCAAGCTCCTGTAAAAACCTTTTCATCCATAGCAACTCTTTACAAGCTTTTGTTGCTGCAATCAACTCTGCTTCGGTTGTAGAAAGTGCAATGCATTTTTGTAACCTTGATTGCCAAGAAACAGCTCCTCCTGAGAAGGTGATCAAGTAACCCGAAGTAGACTTACGGGTGTCCATGTCTCCAGCCATATCAGAATCCGTGTAGCCAACCAACATTGGTTTACCACTCCCAAAGCTAAGACACATCTTGGAAGTCCCTCGTAGATATCTCATAATCCACTTCACCGCATTCCAATGTTCTTTTCCTGGATTTGAAAGAAACCGGCTAACAACACCAACTGCATGAGCTATATCTGGCCTCGTACAAACCATTGCATACATCAAGCTTCCTACTACTGAGGCATATGGAATTCTTTCCATATCTTCCTTCTCTTCATCTGTCGAAGGGCTTTGCTTTATGCTCAACTTAAAGTGTGTAGCAAGAGGAGAGCTAACCACTTTAGCATTGTTCATGTTGAACCTCTCAAGCACTTTCTCAATGTATTGCTCTTGTGATATAAACAGCTTCTTATCTTTTCTGGATCTATGAATACGAACCCCAAGAATCTGCTTTGTTGCTTCTTCAACTTGTCAATTCTTGAAGAATCCATGCCAACAATCAACATATCATCAACATAAAGCAATAAAATAATGAAATTGCCATCAGAGAATTTTTGTATAAACACACAATGGTCAGAAGTAGTCTTCTTGTAGCCTTGCTCCTCCATAACAGACTCAAACTTCTTATACCATTGTCTAGGTGCCTGCTTCAAACCATAAAGACTTTTCTTGAGCCGACACACATAGTCCTCTTTTCCTTTTACCTTAAAACCCTCTGGCTGCTCCATATAAATCTCTTCCTCCAAATCACCATGAAGGAAGGCAGTTTTCACATCCATTTGTTCAACCTCTAAGTCTAAACTAGCTGCTAAACCAAGAACAACACGGATGGATGACATCTTCACAACCGGAGAGAAAATCTCATCAAAGTCAATGCCTTTTCTCTGCCTGAATCCCTTCACAACCAATCTAGCTTTATACCGTGGTTGTGAAGTGTATTCTTCCTGCTTCACCTTGTAAATCCACCTGTTTGTCAAGGCTCTCTTACCCTTTGGTAGCTTCACCAAATCAAAGGTGTGATTGTCATGCAATGACTTCATCTCATCTTGCATAGCATCAATCCACTTTGACTTGTGTTCATATTCCATGGCTTCGCGATAACACTCGGGCTCTCCCCGTCATTTAATAACACGTACTCATTTACGTAATACCGAGTGGAAGGATGTCGATCTCCGGTAGACCTTCCGGGTGGAACATCCGGTGGTATCTCCGTACTGGCAACTCATCATGAGATTCATCCTGTAAGGGAACATCCAGTATCATCCGGAACTTGAGGTCATTCTCGAACATCATGTTCAATTTGTGCCGGCAAATCTATCAAAGAAGGTGAATCCAAGTCAATCAAACAATCATTATATCGAGGCACTACCTTTTCTGTCTTCTCAATATCATGTATAGTTTGATCTTCCATAAACACAACATCTCGACTTCTCACAAGTTTCTTCTCAACTGGATCATACAACTCAGTAACCAAACTCATCTAGGCCATAACCTAGAAAGATACACTGCTTCGGTCTTCACATCCAGTCTGATCTCTCATCTTTGGGAATATGCACAAATGTCTTACATCCAAAGACACGCAAATGATCATAAGAAACATCTTTGCCATTCCATACCCTGTCTGGTACATCAAATCGAAGAGGAACACATGGAGTGAGATTAAGAACATGTATCACTTGTGTTCAAAGCCTCCCCAAAAGGAGTTTGGCAACCGTGATTGTGAAAGCAAACATCTTACTCTCTCAACCGTAGTCCTGTTCATTCTTTCAACCAATCCATTCAACTGAGGAGTCTTTGGAGGTGTTCTTTGATGACGAATACCCTGTTGCTCGCAATACTCATCAAAAGGACCCAAATACTCTCCCCATTATCTCGCTTCGATGCACCTCAACTTCTTCCCAGTTTGTCTCTCAACTGAAGCCAGGAATTGCTTAAACACATCAAATACTTGATCTTTTCTTTTCAAGGTATATACCCATAATTTCCTTGAATGATCATCTATGAAAGTCACAAAGTAAAGGCAACCACCCAGTGTTTTAGTCTTCATAGGCCCACATACATCTGAATGTACAAGATCAAGGATATCTGTCTTTCTAGCAGAGGGGGAACTCTTAAAGGAAACCCTGTTTTGCTTACCTGCCAAACAGTGTGTGCATTTTTTCAAGGATGCACTCTTCATTCCTCGCTAGCAAATTCTTCTTGGCCAATAATTCCAAGCCTTTCTCACTCACATGAGCAAGTCTCTTATGTCATAGTTCTGTAGAAGACTCATCATCCATTGCATTAATAATGTTTTTGGAGAATTTTGCTTCTAACATATACAAAGTAGAAAGCTTATAAGCTCGAGCAATAACCATAGCACCTCTAGTGAGCTTCCATCGACCATTATGAAAGATGCTCGCAATACCCTTCATCATCAAGTTTGCCTACTGGATATCAAGTTCAACCGAATGTCGTGAATATGCTTCACATCATGAAGAACTAACTTCATGCCATTACTCATCTCCAAGCACACATCTCCAATGCCGACAATATTGGCCAAGTCATCATTACCCATCTTCATTGTCCCAAAGTCACCGAGCTGTATAGGAAGTGAAGAAATCTTGTCGGGATGTAACATGAGTTGAAGCACCACTATCAATCACCCAACCGGTCTCATGACATGCAAAATTAATGACATCATCATCATAAACAGTGAAGAAATCTCCTGAAGTAGTAGTGGCAACTCTATTACCATTCTTGCCATCTTCGCTTTGTATCTCCTTCCCTTTCTCTTTATTCTCTCTCTTCAACTGTCTGCAATATTTCTTGATATGCCCTTTCATGCCACAATGATGGCACTCAACATTGGCAAACTCGTTGGACTTGTTTCATTGTTATCTCTATTTTTCGGACCTCTGCTCTTACTCCTTCCCTTCTTTCTATAACCAACACCTCCGATCGTGAAGAGGATCCTCGTGATTTTCTTCTCATCTCTTCATTCAATATACTACTTTTAGCCGGATCCATATTGATTTCACCATTCGGGTCGAGTTAAATAATGACATTCTAAATGTCTCCCAAGAGTCCGACAATGTACCAAGTAAACACAACCCTTGAACCTCTTCATCAAACTTGATACCCATCCCGACAAGTCGATTAATAATTCCTTGGAAAGTGTTCAAGTGATCCGTTAAGGGAGTTCCATCTTGGTATCTCAAATACATCAATTGCTTCATCAAAAACATTTTACTATGCCCGGCCTTACGAGCATACAACTCCTCAAGTTTTTCCAAAGTGTGCGTGCATGTGTCTCACCCTCAATATGATTCAACACATTATCATCTACCCACTGTCTAAGATATCCACATACTTGTCTATGCATCAAAGTCCATTCTTCATCAGATTTATTTTCTGGCTTCTCAGACGCAAACACGGGTAAATGAAATTGTTTCACATAAAGCAGTGTCTTCCATTTTACCTTTCCATATATTATAATTTGAACCATTCAAACACACCATTCTACTTAGATTAACCTCCATTATTCAACACAAGATATTTAGGGTGCTCGATCGCACTAAGCTCCGATACCACTCGTTGGGAGAAACAACAATACTCAACACTCCTCTTTGTGTGAATCTATAGGAAACTTCTAAATAGAGCAGAATATATGCGGAAAAATATATCCAAAAATCACAAGCACAACACGTAAATTTTTACGTGGAAAACCTTCCCGATATGAGAAGAAAAACCACGGACCAGTAGTCCACTCAAACACTTCCACTATAAAAATAATGGGTTCACAATATTCTTCCTCAGATCTAACTAAGGGATACAACATAAATCATCAAGATTAAACAATTCTTGGAATACAACAAGAATTAAAGAGAACAAAGTTGAGAGAAGGCTCACAAACCGACAGCTCCGAGTTCTGTCAAGCAGACCAACTTCCACAGCTCCAATCTTCAATCCAACCGTTCAGAATGAATATCAATGTGTCTGGAAGCTGATGTCCAAATTTCAACCCGATCCAACGGTTAACGAGTTGGAAATCGAAGGAAGAAGACAGAGTGTTCTGCTGCCTCCTTCACCCTTTTCTCTCGGCTCTCTCTCCTTTTTTCTTCTCTTTTCTTATCTGATTTTGTTCTCCTTGGCAGCTCAAAATAATTGTGCCCTGCCCTTCTAATTGGGTACATTTATGTGGGCTAAATCCACACAAATATTTGGGCCACCCTCCTCCTAAGAGGGAAACCCAAACCCAACAAAGTCTGCCAAGGAGGCCCTCGAAGGAATTGCCTCTGAATGGAGATATATTGTAGAAAACCAATGTGAGTCCTATTATTTTCCTGAATCTGGAACAATTATATGGCTAGTGAGAACAGAGTAACATTTATGGGTGGGGAAATTGCAGATGGAGATGGTGGAATGATTGCTGGTTCATCTCCAAACAGCGAAGAATCGCCTGCCTTGAATGCAACATTAAGGTCGCTAGTTTTAGTAAACTATTTTCCTGACAGGACAGATGTTACACAAGCCTGCAAGCATAATTATGCTCCCTTGATGGATATGGTGAACACATGTTACTATGCACACTTCACTTTATCATTCGTAATCTGTAAAATTACATGAAGAAAGCAAACCCAATTACTTAGCCATGAACAGTTTTCATGCCACCTGCAAGGTCTGCTTCAGTCTGAAGTCTGAACTCCATTTATTTTACCTGGTCGAGTTCAGATTAAAAGCTCAGTAATTTTGATGTTCATATGATTAAAAAAATGGCCAAATATGACCTCAGTAACCTACCTGAGCCAATTATTTCCAACTCAAGCTTTGCAAATTTTGATGAAAGAGCAGTTCAAGTTAGGTGGTTGGCTGGGACAGTGGTGGCAATTTTCTTCTCATTGCCGATTTAAATCATGTACCTGTGTTCTTCGGATGCACCAGTGACAGAAAAGATATGCCTTTCTAACCAATATGGACTTGAACGCAGTGAGATTCATGTGATTAAAAGCAGGATATTCTGCTATTTTTTTATTTGGATGCGCAGGTGCTTCGATTGCTAGGGCTGGCTGGGCTGAACATGTCTGATGGCCACCTACCTTCCTTTCCGAAACAGATAGTCTTTCATTAATCGAAGGTGAATATAGAATTCATAACCATCATCACTGCCTGCTTTCTGCAACGGGGATGTATTCTTAAATCAATAAAAATGAAATGTTTAGCATATTCATAAGAACCCACCATGTGATTGTAACCTTCCAAGACTACATTTCTTTTAACAAAGTTCGTAGGACTGCTCCGGCTGCTTTTCTTGGGTTTCATTTGGCTATTTGTTTTTTGTTATGGAATTTATTTCAGTCGACAGAAGGATGATCTTCAGTCCCCAAGCCAAGCCAATTGGCGTGATGGTAAAGGGGTTGCGATTTGCATAACAAGTTTAGAGTTCGAATCAGTACGTGTATTTTTTTATAAAAATCTGAATAACTAGGATTTTAATCGCTATTCTTAACCTATAAAATAAACTTTACTTGTATAAAAAAGATGGATTCCATTTTCCATCGGGTTTTAGTTGGTTCTGATGAACGTTTGAGAAACTGGCCTGCTGTGGGTCGGCTGGCTGCTTTGAAGGTCAAGCCACAGGCCCACACCAATACAAACTAGGTCGCAACATTTCTAAATTAAACCACTGAACTTTTAGGCGTAACCGAAATTAGTTGATGGTCCAAAAAGAGAACGGTTCGGCTACTTTTCCCAAAAATCTGAACACCCAGTTCTTTATTTTTCATGTTGAGGGGAACTACGGAAGTCTGATGTTTCATTTATACCTTTATTAAAAAAAGAAATTTTATCCTTAAACCATCAAATTTATAGCCTGAATTCCCTATTTAGTATTACGGCTTAAACGGAGATCTATTAAAATCTGATTTTTTTTGTTTAAAGTTTTTTTTTAGATTATTTTATTGCGATTATATCTTTTAAAATAATTATAAATACCCTATTACCTCCGTGACATCCTGACCACACCCCTCAAACCCTACATTTTTTCTGTGAAGGTTGTTCTACCTTTTTTCCTCTAATTTGGTAACCATCATCTGGTTTGCCCTTTTCAATCGGCAACAAAGCATTTGGCATAACATTCAAAATACAGGAACGTGAAATTAATTGAAGAATGCACTAGTCCAAATATCCATATTAATAAATAAAAAACAGGTCATCTTCCCTTTCATTTGATTTATCATCCCATGCTATTCACAGTGTTTTTTCCAAAAAAAAACAAAAAAACAGCCTTTTTTAATTAAAAACAAAACAGAGAATGAGAGAGAAACTTTTCTATTGGGCCTGATTTCATAATAAATCGTGGGCTAGCTTACAAGCGTAGACTGATCAGGTTAGCGGCAAGAAATACAAGTCTAGGCAAATCTTTTGAACGAAGAAAAGAAAAGAAACCTGGCATCCCTGGTCAAGGGTCACCATGCGAGAGGTGACTGTGCTAAAATCATGGGCACTCAACTTTAATCAAGCATTTTTTGTAGCCGGTTTGTGCATGTCTCAAGGCACCATAGTCTCTTTAGTTTAAGCCACCCGAGGCTGGTGACAGATTAACATATATTATGCTTAACCCAAATCTTTCTGATCAAGCTCTCTAATCAAGGCAATTAGCCCCTCGTTACTGCCCTTTACGTATTAAGAAATGGAATATACGATTTGTAGATGGATAGGGGAATCGGGCTAAAGTGTCTCATGGCTAGGGAATAATAAACTATCTTGTATTAATGGGGAGTTGGCATATTCCGAACATCTTCGCTATCTTGTATTTTAATGGAGCCAGCCAGGGTTGCATTTTCTACACGCACTGATCCTTTCTTTTCCTGTTAATCTAATCTCTGACGAGCAAAACAGTGTACGGGCATAATGTTTTGCCTGGATGCTCCACTAGATTGAATCGTCTCGTATCTGCTCCAGGGGTGTCTACGCGTTTCAAAAGTGATTAAAAAAAAGATAAAATTATTTTATTTTTATTTTTAATTAATATTTTTGAATCATTTTAATATAACGAGTTAAATTTGGTAGCATCAGCATAAGCTATTTAATATATTCTGCTCGTCATGATTATTCCAGGACTTTCGAGTTATCGGCATCTGCCATTTTCAACTTTTCCAGCAGAAATGAAAGCACCAGCCATTTAATATATTAAATGCTGCAATATGGTGGGGAAGGTCAAACATAAATAGGAAATAAGAAACAAACAGTGAATGAATATTCAATTTTCAAAAAGTTTTTTTAAAATCTGGATCGTGCATTTAAGGCATTTAATTTGGAGAGCTGATTACTGTTTCATGATCTGGCCTGGAATTTCTGCTAAGTACCTTGGATACTATTCCTTTGAGAATAGTATTCCATATTTGTTGTGCCATCGAAGCATTTGATGATTCACGGACGTGGATGTGTCCACTTTAATTATACTTGAAAGATCAAAACCATATATTAATATGATCAATTCAGATCCAGGCCACCGGCTTAACATGCGCACCGAAATAATGCTCGTCCGATATTTCTCAGCATGATTTGTTTGCTTTTAACGATAAAATGAATTTAGTCTCGTAATCTGGTCCGAGAAAATTTCAGTATTTGGAAATTTGAGCTGATAGTCAGCCAAATTTTGAAAGCTGTCTATTTAACTTGTTTATTTCAAAAAAAAAAAAAAAAAACTCCACGATTACATTGTCGGCCTACTCTCTTTTTGGCTGCTTAAGTCACAAGCCACGTAAATTCAACACCAGTATTGAAAACATTATCCATGATTTCTATCATCTAACTTGAACGCAGGCCATGGGGGAGTATATATTGAGTCTGGAGAAGAAAGGTCGAGATTCGAGCCATCTTCGTCTCTTGATCCATTCGCTGGTGTTCTTGAAGGGTTGGCTTCTGTTTCCCGTACAGGCGTGAGCTGAAGCCAAAACTTTGGGGCATTTCTTGTGATCCTAACATTTTTGCAGAGATGATGTGTTGCTGATGAGATATATTTATTGGGAAACCCTAGTGTGGAGGCTACACCAGAAATTGCTGTGTCTGGCAACATTATATTTCGTGTAATTAAAGGAAAAGTTCTGATGCAAAATGCTCATTCTTCCATATCATTCATAATTGACTTAGTGACTAGTACTGTATTTTCTATGACTATACTCTATTGTTTTAATTGAAAAACTTGCTTGAATTATACGACAGCATCAACAATGATGAAAAAGAGATCATCATTTGATATATGTAAAAAGTTTTAAGTAGGAGAGAACGTTGTTGATCATTGGATGAATTATGATCATGTTGAGTTTGTTTATACATTATAAGATAAGAAAATATAATAAAATAAACTATATAAAATGATTATCATCTTCTTTGATTAATTTTCTAATATAGTTTCTTAATCATCTCACACTATCAAGTTTACTCCTTTTATTGATTTGACTTGACTATTTCCATACCACTATTTCTTTCATGCACACCCTCATATCGATGATGATTTTAATTTGTACGAGTTTGACATGTACTAGCCGGGTTTCATTTTGTTGCTAACATTGTTGTAGCCTTGTATACTTATCAAAGAGATCATCATTATTAAACGTTGTTAATTAATGAATGGAAGAATTCTAAGTTGTGTTCATAGCATGTTTGCCACGATTAAAAAAGATTGGGAACAGAGCATCAAATAAGCAACGAAAAAAGATTTAAAAGTAGTATAATAAGGTGGCATAAAGATGTTCGTTGGTAAGGCGCAAGTGATAACCTTAAATCTATGTTTAATTAACACGCTTTAATGTTATGAAAAAAAATCATCTTAATCATTTTAATTTTAAGTTTTGATTCTTTCTAGTCTTATTTTCATGAGATACCATCATGTATCTATTCAATTTTAGAGAATTTTATGTATAATAAACATGACGTGGTAACAGAGAATTTATGACATGCACAACATGTCTTGCACTACTAAAAAACAAGGGCGTTAGCGACGGATATTCGGTTGCTAATTTATTAGCAATTACAGAGTTGCATTGGATAATTCCATTAGGTATATTGTCATTTTGTGGCAATATCCTACCATTGTTGAAAATGGTAATCAACCCACCATTGTTGAAAATGGTAATCAACCCACCATTGTTGAAAATGGTAAATTGCCTAAGTTTGGTGGCCAACCTTTGACTATGAAGAAAATTTGGTGGCCAACCATTTAAGATTGTCTCCTCACTCTTGCTATAAATAGAGGAGCTTCTTAGAGCTAAAAATGAGAGAGAGCAACACAAGTGAATGTGTTGTGGAGAGAGAGAGGGAGAAACACAAGTGAATGTGTTGTGTAGAGAGAGCTAGAGAGAGTTGAGTTGAGTTGAGTTGAGTTTCTCCTCCTCCTTGTAATGAGAGTTGATGAGTTGAGTAGAGTGGATGTAATCCTCCTCCTCTATATGTATTTATTGTAACCCTTTCTCTATTTCTAATACAATGTCTCTCTCCCGTGGATGTAGGCGGTTTTGCCGAACCACGTTAAATATTGTGTCGGTGTGCTTAAGCGTCCTATGAGCAAGTATCAATACACTCCCGGTCCGCGCATGGGAGAGACAGAATTCCCCAACAACTGGTATCAGAGCTGATGGTTTAAAGGGGTGTTTGATTTTGCTCAAAAATGAAAATTGTCAAAATTGTGTTTTGACCATACCACTGTGTAGAGGAGGCCGAGACGAAGCCACTGGTGAAAACGGCGTCAAAATATGATGTTGGACATGGCCACACTCTCCATCACTCTCCAGCAGGGCATCTGCCCACGCGCGTAGACGCGCCCCATGCGTCTTCTTCGCCCGGATTGGCTGACCCGACCCGAATACCAGTTTGACCCCAACAACTTGTATCAGAGCCGTTGGTGTAGGTAGGTGTTTGATTTTTTGCAGAAAAATCAAAGTGCTCAAAAATGATTTTTGAGTATCTGATCTTCTAGAGGAGGTCACCACGATTCCAACGGTGTATAGCACACTTAATTCGGAGTTCAAACGAAGAATTTATTGTCAGTCAAAGTTTTGACTGGAAAAGTCAATGCCACGTCATCGGCCAGTCAACGCCACGTCATCGGTGCCACGTCAGCGCCACATCATCAGTCAAGTCAACAGTGCCATGTCACTGGTGAGATAAGATTCTGTGCAGCAGAGTCTACGTGCAACCGGATCTGAGATTGAATCTGGGCCGTTCATCAGGCCAGACTTGTTTTGATCAAATCTTAGCCGTCTGAAGTGCGATGTGGACGATTTCAGACTTGTTTCCAGCTAATTTGATCGTTCCGGATGCAATGGTACGGTCCGATCGTTGAGATTTGAGACCAAAAATGACAGTGGTGAATTAACAAAAGAGATTGTCCGATTAAGAAGCATCTGAAGGTCATCATGGTGGTCGTTGAAGAGAAGAAGAAGAAGGTGCACATGTTTACCCAATTACATGTGTTGAACTGCTGAGTGAGGAGAAATTTAACTGCCTTGAAGGAAGGTAAAATTGGGACACTCTGGACACCCGATCATGTCGATAATTTGAGGTGAAGAGTGGAAATTGACGAAGACCAATCTTGACGAATCTAAGCACTGGTAGTCTCGCCAGATATTGAGAAATCATGTATTGAACCAGTATATTCCAGATCACTTGTAAAGAAGACCGGGACAAAGCTAGCAAATGGTTGTATATACGAAAAGACAGTACGATGGATAGATATGGCCTAAGAAGTTCTGTCTAGGAGATTGGGTTTTAAGCGGGACCAGTGTGACCCCTCCAATCTTTCCTGGGAACTTGCTTAGTGGAAGGATTATCCATACGGTACTATTTTCGTATATATAGCAGTTTGTAATGAAACAGTTGAAGACTAGCAGGATGGCGGCACAACGGAACAGTTGGGTTCTGTATGATCAAGGATCTGATGAAGTGGTGATTTCTCCAAAGAAGTTAGATTCGGTGGTCGTGATTTCGAGGGAGAATTGATGAAGACCTCGATAATGGAAGAGAAATACAGTAGGGATAAAGATTGGCACCCTATTTTGACTTGGACGAGTGTTATGACAGGATGAGCTCATCGTCAAACATAAGCAAGGAATAGGAGAAATCTGGAGAACGAAATTGCACGAGGGCACACGGAGATTGTGCAGGAGTACCCGTAGGATCCAACGAGGTACTCGTAATGAGACAAGCAGGTGCAAGGAGAAGAAGTGTTCCCAGATGAAGCTCAGAGCGAGACTGCTAAAGTTTATACAACAGAAGTCTCTTATGCTCTTAATGAAGACAACAGACGAAGACCTTTCCAATGCATGCAAGGATGGAAAGAGAGCTGTTGCAGAGGCACCTAATTGAGGGGGTGCAAACGCCTGTGATAAAAGGCAATCGTCTATGATGAAAGACGAAGACACCAAAGAGAGTTGGTGTAGGTGGAGTTGTCGAGTAGAAAGGCACAAAAGCTCCAAACATAGAAATCGAGGTGGAGGATTGCGAGGAGTATACCACAACTTTCTTTTTCTATGTAGTCAGTGGAAATAATCTCTCCCATAAGTGCACATGGTGGTAGAGACTTTTGGATCCACTTTGAAGCATCTCAACTGAAGGAGGATGCGACCACCTATGAAAGGTGAAGACACCTTAGACGGAAGGTATGTGAGGGCCATGATAAGAGCCCGGATCAGATCGCCCCATGACAACGGGCGAAGACACCTTAGATGGAAGGTGTGTGAGGGTCATGATAGGAGCCCGGATCAGGCCGCCCCATGACAACGGGCGAAGACACCTTAGATAGAAGGTGTGTGAGGGCCGTGATAGAAGCCCCAATTCAGACACCTAAGGAGAAGGTGTGTGGGCCACGATATGAGCCCAGTTCAGAACAATCCCAGAGCCAATGTGATGGCTAGATATGAGTGGACAAGTGTATAGCCAATGAAGTGGCTATGATGAGTATGGAGACAAATGCAGGATTGACTTTCATGGATATTGCCCCCCATGCTAAAGATCAATGAGCTAGAAAATATTTGTCTTTGACAATAAAAGGGTGACTTGTGGAGCATTAAGACGCGGCTGCTATGAAGGAGCAGAGGGCATGCGCAGGTTCCGGGAACGAGTTGACTCTTGTCAAGGTGGTGAGCTCGGTAATGACATTGTAATACTCAAAGTATGAAGACAAATATGGATCAACCTTTAATGGGTTGCCCCATGGTTAAAGGTGGAGAGCTACCTGGACTCTTACGACTAAGAGCGCGAGACTCATGGAGAAGTAAGGCGTGGTTCCTAGGGTGGAACAGAGGGCAGGCGCAACTCCTGGATGAGTAGACTCTTGGAAGAGTGGTGAGCTTGTGATCACATTGAAATACTCAATGACTGTCACACTTGGAAATATTCGTTTGAGGGGGTGTTGTAAGCCTTGGTGTAAGGCTTGAAAAAATCATTTTGGACCGAGCATGGTTGATATGCTCGAAGGGGAATGTTGTGTTGAAGACGTTCTCAGAATGGTAAGCTTGGAAGAGCTGCAGAATGCAAGCTTGTGCTGAACAAGCAAGATGACAATTGCCCACACAAATGGCAAAGGGGGTGATTGTTAGGTATATTGTCATTTTGTGGCAATATCCTACCATTGTTGAAAATGGTAATCAACCCACCATTGTTGAAAATGGTAATCAACCCACCATTGTTGAAAATGGTAAATTGCCTAAGTTTGGTGGCCAACCTTTGACTATGAAGAAAATTTGGTGGCCAACCATTTAAGATTGTTTCCTCACTCTTGCTATAAATAGAGGAGCTTCTTAGAGCTAAAAATGAGAGAGAGCAACACAAGTGAATGTGTTGTGGAGAGAGAGAGGGAGAAACACAAGTGAATGTGTTGTGTAGAGAGAGCTAGAGAGAGTTGAGTTGAGTTGAGTTGAGTTTCTCCTCCTCCTTGTAATGAGAGTTGATGAGTTGAGTAGAGTGGATGTAATCCTCCTCCTCTATATGTATTTATTGTAACTCTTTCTCTATCTCTAATACAATGACTCTCTCCCGTGGATGTAGTCGGTTTTGCCGAACCACGTTAAATATTGTGTCAGTGTGCTTAAGCCTCCTATGAGCAAGTATCAGTACAACCCCGGTCCACGCATGGGAGAGCCGGAATTCCCCAACAAATTCCGATACAAATGTTGTTGCTAATGTTTTTGCCAACAAATT